>CAJFCO010000348.1:220828-259420 GCA_904066015.1 Synergus gifuensis
CGATACTATTCGAGAATTAATCGAATAGAGATTTCTTATGTAGGATCCTGAAATTCTATCATTTTTCAATTTAAAATCACAAGCTTATTTAAACGTTAACTTAAAAATTTGTAAGGTATCTAGCGATCCTTTATAACAAAATTGGAGAAACATTTTAAATTGAATCAACGGCATAAATAAACAATTTATTATTGTTTTTAATCATCTCCCGTATTTTCCAGACGAAAAAATTAAGGCTTTCTCGATACTGACAAATTTTTTATTGGAAATATTTTAAACAAAACTTTGTTGACGAGAAATTTTTACTTTTATTTTAAGTTCTCTATTTTCCGTTATAAATACTCAAATCTAAATTCCCATTTCATTCTTCTAATGAATTGGAAATACTCCGTTTCTCTCTTATTTTACTAATAAACAGAGGAATAAGGATTAATATACTAAGTGATATTTTAAACACTAAATTATTAGGCACGCACTATTTAGCCTCAATTCTTAATTTTTGTAACTTTCAATTTATAAAAAAAATGTATATTTAAAACAATTGCTCCATATTAAATGTTCAGATTTAAAACTGCTCAACTATAAAGTTTAATTAGTCAGATTTGACTAACAAATCAAAGTTTTCAAGGTTGCTAGACACCCTAAATTTAAATGAAATTATAAGTATTGTAATTTAGAAGTTAAAAAATTCATTCAAAAGATCAATTTTTAAATTAATTAAAGAAACAATACAAAATTAATGCAAATGGAATAGAAAATGAACCTTCGGATTTTCTGCGCATCCAAGGAAACATTAATTACCATTACAAAAAGGACATACTAGACTTCCTTCGATACACAGTTATTCCGTTCCTTTCTTGGTTTTCAAAATAAATTAAATATCTTGTTTTTCACGAATTTTTATTTTATTAATTTACTAAAGAGTTTATTTTTATAACCGTGTATATGCAGATATTAGGTTTTTCGGTCTTTGCAATTCGTTTCAATGTTTCAAATCAAAAAGAAAGTTGATCAATCTCGCGAACCAAGAAAAGACTGGTCCTGCATTAATAAATATAAAGAGAGCGAAAATCCACTTGTTGATTAAACAATGAAGTTTAATCAGCCGTCACTATGTGATTTTTTGACTTAATTACAACCAGTTTCCATGGTAGTACGGACCTTTCATCCCTACCATGGTTGGAAACTGGAGGGATTAATAAATTGACTTACCTTTACAACTGTCCCACGTCGTAACGATGGCAGCATGATGTCTTCAGGCCGGTCCCTAGAGATCCCTTCTCTTCTATAGACTTCTCCGAAGACCAGGGACATTGCAGGGGCCATTTTTTCTTCGGATCCTCCAATTCTTTAAGATCTGAAAGTTCAAACAAATATTAATAAAATTACAAAAAAAGTTACGTCTTAATGCAGTACGGACATTGTTTAAATGATAATTAATTGTTATTATAAGTTATTTATACCTTATTATAAGTTATTTTTCCAGAAACCGTTTTAAAATTAATTAAAATACATAATTTTTTAAATTCATAATTATCAGCAATTATGAAGGGTTTATGACTGGAACGTACAAAATTTGTACTTATAAAATATAGACTTTCGAATTCAATTGATATTTGAAAATAACTTAGTTTGAAGATTCTTGATATATATCTATATATCAAGACATATAGATATAGATCTACAGAAAATATTTTGTCCACGCTTTTTTTATAGGGTTCTAACATCATTTGTATATATTTTCCAATTCAATTTAATGTTTTTAAACTTTAAAATAACTCAGGTTAATATTTATCGCGGGTACCAAAAAAAGCTTAACCTGGCACACAATTAATACGATGAAAAAATCCACATTATAATTGAAATAACTAAATTTCGTTAGTTATCACTAGTTGATTTTTAAAATTAAAATTGGACTTACATTCGTGGCTCTTCCCCGCAATGACGATGGGGGATTTCTCTCCAGTTTCCTGATCAGTTATCTGTCCAGCTTAATCAAGAGATTTCTGATCAGTTTCCTGTCCAGCTTATTTTTTAGCTTCCTGTCCATCTTCCTGCCGAACAAATTAAAAAATTGTATGTTTAGTAAAAATTTCGAATATTTTGAATAAAACGAATTGGTTTCATTTTATTGTAAAATAATAACACTTCATAAAATAATTTGTACCTGTTCTTTGTTAGAATGCCGAGCCCATAGTATAGAATGCAGATTCAAGTCCCAAGATTAGAATGAAGCAACCAAAAGTGAAGAAAATATTTATCTTCAAAATAAAGAAAGACACCCTGAAAATTAAGATAAAGAACATTAGTATACAAATATAAAGGAATACATTAATTTTACATACTTGAATACTGGTAAAGTATTTTAAAAATATTTTTCAGATGTAAAATATGTATTTAAGATACTTAAGAAAAAATTTCAAAACTAATTAATAGTCCGAGACCCGAAACTACGACTCGATTCGCCCTAATCATTTCCACAAATTACAAAAGTTCAGAGTAAACACCGAAATGGAAAACTAACATGACCTCTTTCAACGAGTCAAAACAAAAGTGAAAAACACGAAGGTTAAAAATTTCAAGAAGGTAATTGTAGAATTAGATCAAAAGGGTTTGTCAACAAACTCCAAATAAGATAATCGAGTAAATAATGATCTCATTCATGTACAACTTTCCAAGAATCGCAATAAGTACGATTAGTTATAGACAACTTTGATTAAATAGTAAATAAAGTTTCGAAAAATACAATTACATCATTTCTTACTTCTGGCATCAATAAAAATAAATATTTTTTGATTTGTACATAGCATATTCATTTAAAAAATTCTAACCCTTGCCATTATCACATTATGCAATGTAGAATTTTTCAAATTAGGCCCCTGAAATTATGCAATTCACATTACTTTTTTAATTAACAATTCTAACCTATTTTTACAAATGGGGTAATTTGCGATTGCGACTTTGCTACTAAAAATAAATATAACCTCACACCACTTTTACTTACCTCTTTTCAAATATTGATATTTAGTTGTAATCTAGGTTATTAAAAACAGTCAGTCTCTAAAATCTTACCTCGAGAATTCTGCTCTTGTAAATATTTTCTGGGTTTCCCGCGTGAAAAAGTACTTGGAAGTCTCAAGTTTGAGAATTATATGAAATCGTATCGGTCACTAAAACGTTTGCAATACCCAAAAATATCTCTCAACGCGACTTTACTCATGAATTTGTCTACCAGACCGCGAAATTCCTCCGGTCTTTCTTTGAAACTTGACAAAAATGTAGATTGGTCGATCTCCCCAAAGTAAATGGCTGCCATTGTTATGGCACATTGAGTCCAAAATTGTCGAAAGTCTAAAAATGATCAAACACCACAAATTTGTCTCGAAATTTGTCCAAATTTTTTGAAAATATTGATCACTGCCCATTTATAAAAAAAAATTCGAACTGATCCGACCCGAAAATGTTAAAAATACTATCTTTTTTGAGCTGGAAACTGGGAACTGTACAAAGTGGTTTCGACTTCACGAAGAACAAATTCAAACTGGCAAAGCGAACTACATTTATCAACTGAACTTCAAATTTCAAGTTTTGTTCTTTGAATGGATTTGCCTATTTTAACTTCTAGATTCTGAATTAATTAACAAGACGATCTAATATGAATAAACTTTAGATAAAAAACAATGAGTAGATATAATAAAATAAAGCAAAATTTAAAAAAATGTCATGTTGATTCACGTAGTTGCGCATGCGCAGAAGTTGCCCTCAAGTGGCGGGCAAATTTAGACGTGATAGAATAAAGAATTCTACACACAAAAGTTTCTAAACAGTTACTATCATCATAATTAGTAATAAGCATACATCCGATACTTTAAAATTCCTAAATATATGTTTGGGTCCATTAAAATCTCTTCAGCTCTTTTTGAAATCTTTTGAAATCCTTCGAAATGTCTTAAAATATTTTCCAATCAAAAATTCGAATGATTAAACACCTGTTTTTAAATAAATAATTTTGAATTTAATTAGAATTTCAAATTCTTCTGTATATGATTCTTTAACTTTGTCAATACAAATTTAACTAAGAAAACACGCAACTTTGGATCAATCCAAATTGGATTATCAGTACTGAAAAAAAAAAAAATAAATAAAAAAAATAAAAAAAAAAAACAATGAAATTTCGAATAAATATCAGTCCAGAATTCCTGCACATCTCATTTCGAGATCTCATCTTGCATCGCAGATTCCGTTTAACT
The DNA here is from genome assembly GCA_904066015.1 of Synergus gifuensis. NCBI lineage: Eukaryota > Metazoa > Arthropoda > Insecta > Hymenoptera > Cynipidae > Synergus > Synergus gifuensis. The sequence continues at coordinate 225,079 of CAJFCO010000348.1, forward strand.
TTTACCTCTGCCAATTACTTTTTCAAATTTTCGTTCGTCAATGAATGTCCTCTTAAAAGTTCGACACCAATTTGTTACGCAGGTAAAATACATGGGAGCAGCTCCTGTGGGAGGTCGAGTGGCAAGCGTACGAGGTCTTCAGGAACCACTTCGCCAATTATTGGAACGAATGGAAGAAACTACAGACGCCGAATTGGAAGTTTCGCGAAGAGGGTTGACTTACCGAACTTCGGAAACGTGCGAGAAGAATAATCCTTTCAGGAGAATTGCGGTTTGGAGTGCATTGAGACTTCGATCGAAGAAGACAGCAAACGGCTTTCATCATGCCTTTATGCCGCTGGTTGGTGATGATTCGAGTTCGGGAGGTGAAGAGAAGCACTCTGATCTTTATCGGACGATGCGTGGTTTGAGTAACGAGGTCGAAGGTTACCCGCCAATTTTTGCGGTTGTGATGAGACGACCTGGGGTCGCCAGGCTTCTTGAGTGCCACGCCTTTGCCTGTCATACTGAAGAAGATGCTGTGGCAGCTGCTGCTACGCTCTACCGAGCACTTGTTGCTGATTTGGATGCCAACAGGTGAGGAATTTTTTTTTAAAGGTGAAACATGTTGAAACCTGAAATAATGAATTTATTAACATTATTTAAAACGTATTTTGAAGATAGGAATTCTGAATAAAGATAAAAAATTTATCAACAGGAGAAGACCTCGACACACGAACGGAGTTGGTTGTGTGTCTCTAGCTTCTGTAATCTCGAGCGCTAGAGAACCAAGTTTGTCGAGTAAAATTATGAATGGTCGTCACTCGCCACCTCCACGACCTATGGCTCCACATCCGGTCAGGCCACCCAGGGCGAAGAAAAGTTCCGTCTCCAGCGCGACTGAAGAAGAAACCCAAAAACCGGGCGTCCTTGAAAAAGCGCCTAGAAGAAAGAAGAGAGTTACTGAAATTAATTCCGAAGATGTTTTGGAAGCCAGAAATCGAAAGTACTCGTCAACGTCCAAGGACTCGAAGATACTGACCATAAAAAATGAGAAGCAACATGAATGTAGAGAGGTGGAAGTTCAGCTGAATGAGGAAAGAATGAACAATAGGAACAAAATTTATGGTATAAAATCTGCACATTCTGAGAAGGTGATCGAACTTGAAATACCCAGAGGTCAAGTCGAGATTATTTATGATAAAGGAGGAAACAATCACTACAGTCGGAAGTGCAATGACTATGAGAGATTGCCTCTTAAAAGCAAAAATTATGATTTCGTCGATGGTTCACAAAAGAGATGCTGTAGCGAAAAGGATGGAAGCGTATGTAATGAGGACACATCTGGGACTGAGGAGAGGAGTTATGAGAAAAATCAAGGATTTTATGATCTTAATCGATCCGCAGCTAAGAATTGTGACAAGATTGGCCAAAGAGGTGAGATAAAAGGTGAATATAAATTGTATAAGATCAGTGATTACTTTGATCATTAAAAAAAATCCCTGACTTTTCCCTTATAGCTTACCTTGGCCAATAAAATTGATTTCTAGGTTTTCCCTACTTCGGGGCCACCCTATTAGAGGTAAAAAATAATTGCGTCTTATAAAAATACAGATTAGTTCTATGTATAGTTCCAGCAAGTTATGGCGATACATCTTACAATTAGATCTGCTTGTTTCACTGTCTAGAGAATTTTTTGCAGTTCTCTAGCTTTTATTTCCTTTTAGCTGCACTTCATTAAATATAATTTTTATACAGGTAAATACACAGTAGCCCAAGATTCGGTCCAGCTTTACAAAGTCTCGGAGAAAAAAGATACAGACTATAGAAGTCGAGAGAATTCTATTTACGAGAAACTGCCGAGTAGCAGAGGATGTACTCGAGAGAGATCCAACGAGGAGCACCTGAGGGATACTGATAAGATCTATAGCTTGGGACAGGAAGAGATCTACTCTTCTAGGAAGCCAACGAAGAACGATAGAAATCAGGCGAAAGAGAACGCATCCATTACCAGGAATGTGAAGAACATTTCTCAACAAGAAAACCGGAGTCAAAGGGACAGAAGTGGCGAGGAAAGTATCTACTCAAGTCGACAAGGTAGCAGAATTTCTACTCTTGACAAGCCAATGAAGAAACAACTGCAAGATATCAATTCTAATATTCCCCAATGCTGCCAGGTAAGAATATGCAAATATTTCAATTAATTTAATAATTTTAATAAGAATTTGTTTCTTAGTATTCATCTTTCATTCTCAAATTTTAGCGAACTAGACGAAGAAGCAGAGCCGGAAGTGAACCCCCAGTCAGCAAATCTGAAGATGCCTTGAAAGATCTACAAGAGATAAAACTGAAAAGATCTCAAAGTGACATCGATGTAGAAAAAGGCGACTTGATGACCCGAGTTGAACTCCCAAGAAGAGGAAGTTTCCTCAAACCAGGAACGACCAGAAAACCAAACACCATTACAGGCGGAACACCATTAGGATTTACAGAATTATTCGACGAATTTCGAAATCAGGAAGGACTAACGAGTGTTGATGACATTCTCGCAGCTATAATCGGTAAGCATTTTTATCAACAAGGTCAGTGGACCAAGATTTTGCGTGGGTTCACGAAAATGGAAATCTAATCATTCTAACAATTCCTGAAAAGGGAATTATTATACCCAAATATCTTTTCTTATCTCTTTAGTATTTATAAATTTGGTTCCTTCGCGTGGAGATATTTTCAGCAGATCCGGTTTCTTTAGAAGTAAACTTCCAATTTTATCTCTCAAACATTGAAGGTAGTTATTTCAGAGCTTCCAATTTGAATACCGCTATCTGTGATTGTCTTCGGTGACACATTCGATGTATCTTTTTCTCAGACTCTTGAAAACCGGTTCACTGGTGTCCTGTTGTTACTGGAGTTATTAGTGTTCCAACGTTGAAATAAAGTATAGAGTTTATCCAAAACTATTTTCAGAGACTCGAGATTCAGACGGAATCCCGTTTTTGCTTGACGTCAGGGAAATTTGTCCATGTCCATGAAAGCTTTTAGTACCCCTTTTTAATTGTTATCATCTTCCTTGGCGATTAATGTGAAATTGTGTTTACGTGGCGTCTTCTGAAAAGCAAAATAAAGTCAGATTAATTATTTAGTAGAATGAGCAACGAGCCAAATTGATACAAAAACACTTTTAGACAAACTTTCTTTATAAATCTGAAAATGTAGATGAATTAGATCAGATGGTTAGATTCACAAAATTTCAGACGATTTTAAAGGATTTTGAACTTCCTCAGATCCGGAGGGAATGTCTTTCAATGAATTGAAGCCACTCTACAAAGAATTCCTCTTGAAACTGGCGTCCACCTTGACCCAGGATGAGCTTTACCAAAGGTCAGCGAGTATAATGAGGAGACGTCGGCGTCCCCAGAGGCGTCGTTCAACCAGTCGTCCTTCCCTCCTAGGTCGGGCGATTAAAAGGTCAGTGTCGAGGCTTAAAGGCGGTCCCACGGAATTCACATCAGTTATCTTTCCGGCCCGGAAATTGAACGACAGTTTCGGAAGCAGTTCTTCCTGTGACGTCAGAAATAATCGAAATCGCGTCCTCGCGAGCAGACTAGGCAGAAGAAGATCATCCTGGCGAAAAAACAAGGGCCACACGACTTCAGAAGACAGTGATACCTGTACGTAGAATATTTTTAGAAGTTTTATTTTGAACAATGAAATCTAATGAAAAATGAGAATTTAATATAAAAAAAAAGAAAAATATTTTAAAAATCAATTAGGCAGACGATGGAGTCGCAACGTAGGTGCGAATAGAAGCAGCAGCGGCTACGTGAGTTGCAGCGAATGCAGCTACGATTCAGAAACTTGTACTTGTGTCTCAGCAGACAAATGCTACTGTTCTCTATCTCGCAAAGATCCAGTTCCACCAACACTAGTTTGTTCTTGCGATACGGATAGTTGTTCGGAAAGCAATAAATGTTATTGTCAGAGTCGACCTGTTCAGCCAACAATTTTAGAACAGTTGAGACAACGAGGAATCGTCCCATCAGAAAGTACTATCAGTCGAGGTGGAAGTTCTGATAGAGTGAAGACCTCCAGAACTAGCAGAAGTATCGCTTCTTCAAAAAGCCTTGAGTTCCACATGGTAAGAATTGTGAGATGAGTTAAAAGGGGTTCCAGCACTTTTTCCAAGTTTTAATTTTATCTTCTATTCCAGATGAGACCCTCGCCAAATCGAGGCAGTTCCGAAAATCTAGCTCTCGATTACGATCTTTTTAGTCCAGGAAGAAAGTCTCAAAACTCTTTAGGCAGTGAAAAAGTTTTGGTGGTCAGTGCGAGAGATCCTCAAGGGAATTTGGTCTACGTGGGAGGAACAGAACGGCAAAAAAAGTCGGCGAAAACTTGCCAGAGCAAGGCCAGTTTACATCATGAGGCACTCTCGATCAAGAAAAGTGCGGAAATCGCTGCAGTTTTTGGTGGGGGTGGTTGTAGAACTGGAAGAAGATCCAGTAATGCTTCCAGCGTGAGAAGCTCGGTGAGCTTGGAAGCTGGATTAGGTTATTTACCATGATGAAGAAACTAATACAAATCAAAAAACGGGTAAGCAGTGCTCAAAATTAACTTCGCAGTTAAGCAAATCAAACAGGATACTCCAAAGGGCATTGGAAAGAAATATAGAATTAACAAAAGTAAGATTAGTCAGAATTCATATACCTCTAAAATAAAAATGTAAAAGATAATGTAATAATTGTCATATATACATAATTTTTGACTACTGCGTTTACCTGCTACATTCAACCTGATAATGTAAAGTACCTTAGGGACAGTGCAATAATTTATAAAAATAAAACATAAACAGAATACAAAGTATTTTCTAGAATTTACTATGAGCAATCAGGTTATTAAATAGATATTTACATTTTATATTTATAATTAGATACACGTCATACCGAATCGCTTATAAACTCTTCATCCATTTTGTGAAACTTTTCTTTAAATTCTTCTGGCACCTCAATCTCTTTTAAATTGTCCACTCCTATTTCGTCCTCCGTCCTGAGAAAAAAAAACTTTAATTAAACGTGTACAGAAATTACCCTTTGTTACATCAATTTAGTTTACCTGATTAAAATGTCGACGAGGTTTTCACAAGCGAGTAAGACCTTTCTGTCTTTTTCCCATTTATGGAATTCTCTTAGAATTACATAAACGTTCTTTTCTCTGAAATATTCTCGTGCTTTTTTTGATGCACACAACTGTGTCAAAGATTCGAGTAACATTAATCTGAGGAGAAAATTAGGATTAAAGGATACTGATTTTATCCTTTTTATGTGAATTTAAAATATCTCTCACCTGATATCGGGATCCGATTCGCGTTCTTTATTTTCGGGTAAATATTGTAAGTCTATGGGAAGCTTGTTCATATCCTCGTCGTCGAATTCCTCGGGCCCAGCGAGTGGCAAAAGAAGATGAGGCAAGATATCGATTTCTGGACCCAAAAACCATTCGTGGTTTTCAAGATTAAAGCAGCAATTTCTTAAAGTTCCAATGATACCACCTCGCCTTAATTCACTTTCAGCATATTCCGTGAAGGGAAGGAGTCTTTGAATTAAGTCCCCAGCTCTGTCAGTTAAATGTCTGAAGAAAAATATTATATTTTTATTTAAAAAAAAAGTTATTGGTTCAAATTCTACCCTCGAAATTCGAGCTCTTCGCTTTACTCAAAAAAGTGACAAGTAGATATTTTTTTGCTCTGTAGTTGTACTGATTTTTCAAATAGAATTGTGCGTATAGAACGAAAAAATGCCTAACTTGAATACTTTTTAAGGTTATAACTGAAGCTCAACACCCTAGGTGTTTAAATTTTGTACATTAAAAATTTAGTACCTTTGTACTTTAGGAGACTGGCTCAAATTACTAAAGACTGGTCCTAAGTAATGTAAAGTAGCACAATTCGTGTCACCCTTTTTGCAAAAGGCACCAACAATAAAATCCCAAGAGTAACCAGTTTTATCGAAAAGCATAACTATTCTGTCTACGAAAGTTGAAGGTCTCGTCATATTCGACAAAATCATACAGCAAGGGTCTGCTAAATTTATGTTTCGATCCATAATGTATCTGCAATAGAAGACCATGTTATTAATTATGAAACAATAAATAAGTCCGTGTCTGTAATTTTGATACTCACTTCAAACAGACGTGGATCAAATCGGAGCTTAACTTTCCTTCATATTTGGAAGATTCAGAAATTAATAAAAGAGCACTAGATCCACTTTCATCAGCAGTAATGTTTATTAATGCTAATGCTGCAGCTTTTGCAATCGTTATTGCATTATCTTGTAAGAGAAAAACCAGTTTCTTTAATATGTCTGGCAATTTTAAGAGCAAGTCTCGACCTTCAGCTGAACCTGTGATTGCTGTAATTTAAGCTTCAATTATTTAGATTGTTTTAATTAAATTAGAATAATATTCAGTGCAATACAACCAAAAATGCTAAATCTTTTTTTTTTTTTAATTATGAATTAAAAACCGGGTGGCAAAACATATTTTCGTTAGAGGTTAGCTAAATCTGTAAATTTCATTATCTCACAGAATAAACAAGTTTCAAAAAGGGTAAACTTATTAGAAACCCATTTTTTAAATAAATATGTAAGGCTTTAGAATATAATCAAATAATATTTACATATATACAACAATAATACAGGTTATGTTTACCACTTACCGAGTACCTGTTGAATCGTAGCATCTTTTAAATCGATGCGAGTTTCAGGATTAAGGAATTCCACTATTTCTTTAAGAGATTCCACCAACTTTTCATCCATTTTTATAAAAGGACGTTGTTAAAAACGTTAAAAATGTCAAGGTTTTTCAAGCTTTTCAAAACCACGCCGCACTCGTGTTTACAATGAATCTTATGGATCTTTATGACACTTTATGAATGTACACAATTTTGTGATAGCTGGTAAAGAAGAAATTTAGACACATATTATCTTGTGAACGTTGATTTTCTTCAAGGTTCCACTTTTCTCCACGTGGTGAAAGAACACGAGGTTAACCTTAAAAGTGACACGATGTGTATGTAAGTCAGTTGTAAAGGTTGTAAACATTAAAACCATCGTTAAAAAGAGTATTACTTCTATAATAATTTAAGGTAGTTTATCACAATGACGAAACTTAGTCAGAAGGAGACGAAAGTTGCCAGTTCAGAGAATAGTGAGAATAATGCTGAGACTCAACTCCAAAACACAGAAACATTAGAGAAAAAGCGTAAGGAAAAATTAAAGAATGATCAAATTGTTATTCCCAGAGGGAAACCAAAATCTGGGAGAGTTTGGAAGGAACCGAAAACTAGGTATGTTGAGAATTTCATATTCTAAGATTATATTTAATTTATATTTTAGTAGTAACTAAGTATAAAAGTGTATTATTTTTTAAAGCTTGTACTTAAAATTTCATATCGTCAAAAATTATTTTGTATTTTCATTTTGTAGATTTTCTTCAATCGTTAAGACTAAAGGAATTCGTCAATCTTTTGAAAAGAAACAGAAGCTTAGAGAACACTTGAAACATATTAAGGAAATTTCAAGAGAAAAGAAAGAAAAGATGAAGGAGGAAAAGGAATTGAAAAAGCAACGAAGAATAGAGAAAATGAAGAGAGAAGAGGAAAATAGAAAGAAGAGTGAAGTTGTTCAAGTGGTAAGTTAAACAGATCAATCTTCCAAGAACAATTCAATCACATATAAATGAATTGTTTCATTAATAATCTCTCTAATTAACTTATTTATATTTCAGATAACGAACACCGCTAAAATAAAGAAGATGAAGAAAAAGCAATTGAGAATGGTCGAAAAAAGGGACACTCTCAAAATGTAATCATGAAATTCCAGTTTATTAATGAACTATATTAAACTTGTATAATTACGGTCAAGTATGTACAAAGAAAAGTTTTGTAATAAAATATTTCATGGTGATCAGAAAATACTGTTAGTATCCTTACTTCATTAGTTGTAAAAAAAATTTTTTTCAGTTCCTGAGTTCAACAAAAAATTGAAGTAGTATGTAATAAAGTCTTAATTAAGTGTATTTATCACTGATTCATTCTTTCTTCTTCTTGAATCTTTTGGATTTTAACAAACTCTCTTAGTTCGTCTGAAAGATTTACTTGTGCAGGACTTCTCCACTAAAAAATCAAAAGCATTTGTTAATCTAAATACAATCTAAATTTTTTTAAATAGGTGACTAAAGTATCTACCATAGATTTTATCCACTTGGGAAGACTATTGACAGTCGAGCTGCCCATGAACCTTTCGTCGACGATCAAAACTGCTCCCCAATCGTTTTTATGCCTGATGCATCGTCCAAGAGCTTGATTTAGTGCTCGAAAGGCTTGAATTGAATACCAATCACCCCCGCTAAGAAGACCTTTTGATTTATTCAAATCGTTATACATCATCTTCATATCTATAGGAGGATCTTTGCGAACAGCGAAAGGAATTCCGACCTACAATAAAAATAAATATTAGTTCTTTAGATGTTTAACTCTCGTTCTTGATAATTTATAAATCAGTAGTAATTCAAAAATATTAAAAATTTTTCGTACTGTTATTACACAACGGGCTTCATTATCACTGAAGTCGATTCCTTCGGCAACTTTTCCTCTGAAAACTGCAAATAGAAGAGCACCTGTGATTCCTGATCTAGTTGAATCAGAAGTTTCTCTTATAACTGTTCTAAATTCAGACATGACTTCGTCCAGCTCATTTCCAAAACGTGGTTCTGTAAGAACATGTTTATAGTTCTGTAGATCAGTCCAAGTTGAAGTATCCTTCCACCTCTCAATTTGTGTGCTCATCATCTTATAGGAAGAAAAGAAACAGAGCACTCCGTGTGGAACTACTTGACATACTTGAACCAGTAGTCTTCCTAATTCATCCTAAAATATTTTTTAAATTAAAAGTTAAAAGCAGGGTCTAAAATATTTTAAATTGAGGACTACAGGATTTTTGATTGTCGACTACACATTTTGAAATCCGAATTACACACAGTGAGTCATATTTTTGAAAGTTCAAGAGCCACTTCGGACGAAATAAAATAAATTACCTGAAAGCTGAAAAGGTTCGTGTTTTGATAATTTGCTTTGAGAGGAATTCCTGTAGGTCCATGAGCAATTCCTCGAACGTAGACCTGATCTTTTGGAATGACGTGATTGGCTTGCAACATGTTTGGGAAAGAAGTTCCGAGTTCACTCTGGAACGAATTTGTGGGCGCGAGAGTACCAGAAGCCAAAATAATGGACCGTGCCAAATCAGAAAGAGGTTTGAAAATCACACCTGGGTACATGCAGAGCAATTTTAGCATTCTCATGCGTTTCTTCTGAGGTCGGTCTGATCTGACCCACTTATCATCTTGCGACTACAATTAAAATTAGTAAAAAGAATGCTTTAATCAACTTTAAATAATTAATCGTCGAAAATAAATAATTAAAAAAGAAAAAAATAAAGATCTCTTACAAAGATTTTAGCGTCCCAAACAAAGCTTTCGGTAATGCAAGCTTTAAAGTGTACTCCATCTCTCTGACAAGAGGTCTTTTCAAGTAAAAATAACATATCCTCAAGTATTCTCTTAGTAGCCTGTGTTATAGTTGGTTTTTCCTTTCCTTTTTGATTGAAGTCCTTCCGAATGTTTTCTTTTTCATTGTTGTAATCCAAGATGGCTTGTTTGCAGGATACGTAAAATACAGATTGATTTGTACTTCCTAATCCATTAATTTCGAGGAACTGCTGAAACTCCATTCCATTCCAATATTTACTGCAACATTCGTCACCATTGTTCTAAAACGACAAATAAATTTCTTTGATTTTCAAGAGACACGTAATAGTTTTACTCAATCCGCTAATTTAAAATACAAAAATAGAATTTATTGTTCCATTTTTTAGATGTTAAGGGTTTTAAATATGTTTTTTAAAGTAATAAAAATTAGTAGAATTAATATTACTTACGATGGAATTAACGGTTTGTAAGTTCATAAATTTTATTACTGAGTCGCAGTAACTACGAATCTGATTGTAAGTGAACTTTATGCCAATGTCTTTAGTCGTTAGAAGATGTTTACAATCTTCTTTCACTAGTTCGAAATCATCTTCTCTGATCGTTTTACTTGCTACATCTCGACAGATGTCTTCGATGTTGTGTGCCTCATCCAGAATTATTACTTGATCCTTCAAGTCTAATTGCATCTGACAACGTGATATAATAATGATAAAATACCATATTTTTAAGGGTATGTGATAATTACCAGAATATTAAATTTAGTTTCGCCAACTTTACGCTTGTAATAATCAATATTTTTTACTAAAACTAGGCCATTTACTTTCGTTTCGTACAGACGATCTGGTTTTACTAGAAAATATTTATTATTATAAACGTAAAATTGACAGAATTGAATTAGTTATAAAAATTGAAGAATTTATAAAAAAGAATACTTTTAATGTAGCTTACAGTCTCGCGAATCGAAGGATCAATTATATAATTATACGGACAGAAAATAATTTCCGCTTCAAGCATTAATTGCCTCGCTGCGAAATATGGACAACATCCAATTGTTTTTCCAGTTCCAATAAAATCTTCCAAATCCCATGGTCCATCGAATCCAAGATTGCGTAATTTCACACTCGAACCCATATCATTTTTGTTCCTATCGCTATAATAGGGACAACCAATCCTCTGTAAATATAAATTAAAATAAAATTAATCCAGAAAAAAATGAACTTAAAAATAAAAATTGTTATTTAATAAGAGCTACAGACCTTTACAGGGTCCAGTAAATCATTACAAAGTTGAGTCTTGCTTTTACTTGTTGCTTGTTGAATACACGAGTGTTCTCGACTACTCAAAATTGTCATCCTAGAATAATTTAGAACGTTTTAGAATTTTATACTTCGATACTTCTGATCTTAAACTGAATTCATTTTAAAATACAGAAACAAAATATATTATTCTACAAACAAATTATTTTCGAGGAATATTCACTTTTTATTTCTGTAGGCTGTTTTCTTCAGTTCCCTTATAACTTGTTCAATTTGCTTGTGTGTTCGAGATCCGTAGTAAATTTTTGGAATTATAGGACGCTGTCTGTAAATTTAAAAGATTTATTTTTAATTTCTCATTGACAGTTCAAAGGTAGTTAGTTACTTATATTATTTTTCTATTTAATTTCATTAAATCTGAATACCCAATTGAATGTTCTTCGTCTTCTCCGATCATGGTCTCATTATTGAAATCAGTCACCGTTTCTTCTTTACAGTTTTCACTTTTCAAAATCTTGGAACATCCAGGCTGGTCCTCTGTGAGGTTTTCAACGTTAATAATATACAATTTTGACTAATTATCATATTATTCAACAAAAATATTTCATTTTAATAACAATAATTTAGTATGAAATGTTGTACACAGGATTTAATTTTCAAGCGAATTAAATTGATCAATGAATTAGGGGTTGATCACTTTTGAAATCTAGTGTATTTCCTTCTATAAAATCTTTTGAAATCTTCTTGAAATCACTAGAAATCTGCTGAAATCTCGAATCTGGTATGTACACTAAACATTCGAGTGATCAACTCCTCGACAATTTAAAAAAAAAAAAAAAAAAAAAAAATTATCGCTCTCCATCAATTTTTATACAAAATAACAATTTTGAACTTCTATCCTGAAAAACAAATTCAAACATACCTTTGTAGTAAAACTGGTCATCTTTTTTGTTCACAGGCACTTTCATTACATTTGGTCCGCCTAGAAAGACCAGATTAGTATTGAAAATATTCTCAAATAAGGTTTAAACATTCTTAGAAGTGTTTGACATAAATAAAGAAAATATGAGAAATAAATTAGGAGTAGAAATAAAGAATTAAAACTTATATTTGGATGGAGTGGAGTGGTAGGGATGTCAAAACATGTCGCTAGAGAATGAAAGGATGTAAGTACATTGAATGACATCAATAGAATGGTTTAATCCAGCAAGGAAGCAGGACGAGGCTAATCGCTTGGTTGAAAGGAGACGAAGCCGAAGGACAACCTGCCTTAAGCCGTTTGTACGAATTTTAGAGTCAGAAAACCCGAAATGACCCTGTACAATTCGTATATAGCTAATAGGGGCAGAACTTTTTAAAGCCAGTCCTCTATAATCCGCTTTTAGTCAAGAGTTGCAAACCATTGTTGGGACGATTTTGAAAAGAACAGAAAAATGTGCAAGCATGACAATGGCGAAGACCCTCAACTTTTCTGGATCAGAGATCAGTTTTTCTTGTCTTCCTGATTCGAGTAGCAACGCAATTTTTAACTCTTTCGACTAAAAAAAACTCAGTGGATTATTTCAAACAATTATCAATTAATATAATTACTTCAAGAATTAATAATGCTTTAAAGTGAATAATTTCAACTTCAAAATATATTAAAAAGAATTTCAGATAAATTCAAGGGATTTAAAAGAAATTCAAGAGTAATTCAAACGAATTCAAAAGGATTAAATCAATTTCAAAAAATGAATTAGGCTTCATCAAAAGAATTTGAGGGTTTTAAAGGAAATTCGAGATGAATTCGAAAGTAATTTAAAGGATTAAAGAAATAAAGTAAATATTCCTGATATTTTATTCTACGTGAAAAATAAAATCTTACGTATGAAAAGAAGTGGAAAGGGGGTGTCTAATCTTACGAACAATTACATGAGGGGAGAAGGGGTGTGAAATTAAAAAAATCTTACATTATTAATTGGGAATGGAATATTTTCTGGACGTATGTGAATCCTAGTTTTTAATAAATTCTCATTACGTGTCTTTCTGAAAAATCTGAGAATGATGAAAACGAGAATGATGAAAGTGAGCTCTCAAGGGTGCGATAACTTTCGATACGGACTGTATTCACGGATGAGACCCTTGAGGGAGAAAACTCTCCCCTCGGGTGTTGGGTGTGTAGGGTTGCCAGGCAACGACACCCTCAAAGTCCGCACAGTCTGATTGGCCCCGTCCCCTATTTCTATCTTAGTCCCCCATGGATAGAGTTATTGGACTTTGTCTCACTCTCCCTCTTGGTCCTTACGCCTCCACCAATCAGACCCCCTACTCGTCTCGCCATCGATGAGGAATCCCCTAATATCGAAACCATCCCTACGTGAATTTCTACATCACACACGTGCACGCCATCCTCTTTTCTTCCTTGTACCTAAATAATACGTAACCATACAAGCGTTACACGTGCGTGTAAATACGTAAATATGCATCAACCCTATGTACACACTACACAACGCTCGCAATACAGAATACAATACAGAATATGTATGAACAGTAGGTTTATAGATGCGGTACTATTAGTTCAACCCTGGAGCTAAGTTGCTCGCACCAAATGTATTGCGGTTCAATCTTGAAGAGATAGAAAAAGGGTGGATTAAAAATGATCTTGATTTTTCTGTAGAAATAAGAAAAGCTGTTAGAAAAATCTGTATGCAATTTAATATAATTTAGGGTAATGGGTACAATAATTGGCCACTTCGAAATGATCACATATTAAGAAATATTGACAATAAATTAAATCTAGTAATAATTGTGAATATTGTAGTATTAATTTGTGAATATTTCTTAATTACATATATTTAAAGCAAATGGCCAATCATTGGGGGTGGTCAATTATTGTACCCGCCACCCTAATATACAAATTATTGAATACACCACTGTAAACAATTTTTCGGAAATTTTTCCAGAAAAATTTTGCTATCCTATAACCGGAACACCCAGAAAAAAAGTTTGTTTGAATCAAATAAAAGTATTTTTGTTATAGAGCTAACTAAAAAATATCTTTGAATCAAATAAATTTTATTTAATTCAAAGATATTTTTTAGTTGGCTCTATAACAAATGCACGTTTATTTGATTTTCGAATATTTTTTTCTCAGTGTACATAGTTGGATTTTTTTCTAACTAAGTAGTAGGAAATTTTTCTGAATGAATAGGAAAAAATTCCGAATGTATTAGGAAAAAGTTCCATTTTCGATTTTGGATTACAAACTTTGAAATTTGAACACAACACTTTACGCCACGCTAAATCGAGCCTTCAAAAAAAGAAATTAAAACTTCAGATTAAAAAAAAAACACTTTATTTTAATAAAAAGTGTGTAACTAGGTTTATAGAATGAAAAATTTTGGTCAAAAATAACTCGATAAATTCTCTGTTGACAAACGAGTAGACAAAGTCATGCAAGCGCGATTACAAAAGCAATGAAACTGTCGCACTTTTGCCGAGATTAATCAATATTTCATCAAAGAGAGAAAAAAAAAGTTCATATTGTTTCTAAGTTAAATAACGAGTGTAACAATCAATTCAAAAATTGCTGATACCGCTTCTGCAGATATTTAGAAATTATTTTTTTTTTAAATTACGCTGGCGACGGAAAAGTTCATAAATATATATCCTGAAAATTTGAAAGTAAACGCACATTTCTTGAGATTATTGACTTCTGCTACACGTTATATATATATATATATATATATATATATCCAATGACGATTAGATTCTAAGTAATGAAGAATTCATTCGCCCCTAACAGTACTTTATCTGCACTTGCAAGTGCTTAAACTGATAGGAAAATCACTCAAGTCGCTTTGCGGACACAAATTATCGTCACCGACAACTGCTTTTTTTGACTGCCTTTTGATGATCTCCCCAGCATAACTCCTCTTTTTCCTCCCTCAGCCCTCTATTTCTCTCTTTTTCCCCCTTTTTCTCTCATAGCAGCACTCAGGCTCGATTTATTGCCATTCAGCATTGCATTTGAGCATCGATACATGAATGAACTCGATTCACGTCGATCACGCTGACCGGTCTGACCAGTGCTGTGCTGAATAAACAGACACTTTATTCGTCTCAATATAAAAGGTTACGATGTTATAGTCCGCACGTCATCACTACTGTCAGTGCTGATGCTAATTAACGGTCCGTTGTCATTGCGGCTGCAATTATGTCCCCGAGTGTGCATTTCCATTTATCCGATTGGCCACGTTTATTTATAGCTCGCGGCGAGCAGCTGGTCAGCGCTGAATGAGAAGCTTCCATTTGCAGAATTACATCCGAGGGTGCAATTGATTCATCTCAAATAATCATTACGTTCAATGACTGTCTTTCTCCGCCTCTCGCGACGCAGCTGCTAGATCTTCTCATTTCTGACCATGAACGCCATCATTGTTTTTATTAAATTGATTTTAAGATTGTGAATACCATACCGAAGAACAATTTATTCGTAATAAAATGCAACTTAAATAAACGTGCCGTTGGTATAGACACCATACTGCGCGGAATTAATCGAAACGTGCCCAACGTGGCATTATCGTAATATAGATGACGATAAACAGATTTTCAATTAAAATTTTTTTTAAATCGGATACAATTTGGGCAAATTCTCGGATTTCTTTGAAAAAAAAAAAAAACATTTTTCCTATACTTTTTCTCATTATTAGATTAAAAAAGTAATAAAAGATATACTCAAAGAGTCTATATAGGTTATAGACTCTTTTTATCAGAATCGATTTAAATTTAAAGTAAGAAAATTCAAAATTTAATGTCTGTATTTAAAAATTCATAGTGAATGATTTGTAAGTAATAAATAAATTCACGACAATTATTGAAGATGAATTTAAAAGATTTAAAGAATTATTAAAAATGTCGAGATGGATTCATAACAATTCACTATAAATCGTAGGAATTCATTATAATTAATAAAATATTATTAGAGTTCAAGTTGAATTCAATAGAAATTAAGCTGGATTCAAAATAATGTACACGTATACAAAATTTTTTCTAAAAAAAATTTTTCTGAATGCTAAATTTGAGAATAAAAATTTTCAAAACTCGTAGTTTGCAAAATTTAATTCAAAATGAAATTATGCAATTTTGAATGTATTACTCGTTCATAATTTAATTTTTAAATCGAACACTATTTTAAAAATTTAGATTTAAAGTTGTGGTGTTTTGAATGACTTAATATTATTTATAGGGCATTAAAAACAAAACGACACGTGCTTTTTATCGGTTCTTTCAATTTTAACGTAAACCAATCAATTATTTCCTTTCAAATAAATTGCATTTTATTAAGCTTTGAATTTCGAATATGTGAAGGGTATTGGTTTACGTTAAAATTGAAAAGACTCACATTTGGTGGTGAAAAAGGGTTGTTTTCATTTTTTAGAAATGTTTTTCCGACGATAAAAAAAACACATGTCGCTTAGTTTTTGAGAATAAAATATGAGGCAGACACCTCAAAATGTTTTCTTGTAAATATTCACCCTTAAATTAAAAAATGTAATTTTCTAAAATTATTCGCTTAAAAATGAGGAAAGAGAAAGTCAAATTGCAGGTAATCTTTAATAGTTCAAAATAAATTATCTTAGAAAATTAGCTTGAAAAGAAAAGTAAATTTTGGAGGTAAAATTTTCGATTCTATCCCATATTTCCCAAATCTTATTTCGCATACTCTTCATTAATAAAGATTCACATGGAAATATTGTTAATTGAGATTGATTATTGACATAGAGAATATCTTCTATAATGAATGTATAAACAGTAAAAAAATGCACTGCATATAGAGAATGTATAGTGGAAATATATTCGTCCGCAAATAACAGAAAATAATAACCGATATTCAGAGAATTGTAAAGTACACGATTATAAAACATTTTTGATAAAACAATATTCCCATTCAATTATTCACGTTCTGATTCGCTCCCATCGTAATGTTCTCTGAATATACAAATAGCCTCCGGGCAATTGAGACAATCATAATTTTCCCTTCGCAAGATAATTTTACCAGTAAAATACATAGAATGGTAAAATCTCCTGCATCATTATTGCATTTGATTTTTTTTTCCACAAATACTCTGTATTTCCACTAGCAACGTAATTCGCGCTCATCGATTTCAATTAACTTTTGACTATATAGAAACGAAAATAATTTTATTTGGGTAAGTTAGTTATTTATTATAAAATAATTATAAAATTAATTTTATTCTAAGTGAAAATATCTCAAGAAGAGTATTAAATAAAAAGAATAAAGTCTCTCAATTCTTGTATCTGTTAAAAACATGAAAGATCTACTTCACTATATACTTTTGTAGAGAAATAAATATGTTTTTCTTATTTACGGATCAAGTTGTAGAAAATGGAATAAAAAAGTAGAGGTTTGGACAATATTGAATCCGGACAAAGTCTTTTCTCGTACACAGCCAAATAAACCCACCAGGGATTGTTATCGCGAGAGTCTCAAGGACCGATTGATCCTCAGGAGTCAATCTCGAGTGGTTTGTGGTAAAAGGGGAAGAAATAAAGTACCAATTAATTCAGCACCACGATCCAGTTTAGGAAATTGCAGTTAATTCGCTTTGACCACTGACTTTTTTTTTAATTGCGCAACATCCGCGCGGAGCCTTTTGATCGCTCATCCGATTTTCATGGAAGTCCTTCCATCTCCCTCTCTCAATGCTTTTTTTTATTAATTTAATTCATCTTATAGATTATTTTAAAGTTAAATATTTAAATATTTATGTAAAAAGCATCACAAGAATTCAAATTTCCTATATATACATTATCATTAATGTACATAAATACATGTATTATGCGTGATTAATAACCAAGACACGCGTTCTAAAGGTGAGAATTCATTACATTACAATTTTTATGTTAGATTGTAATTATTTGATTTCTGCAAGGAAAACATTAGTCATCGAAATTTTCCTTGACTGTCATCGACTTTTGGATAGGAAAGTTTTCAAAATATTTCATTAACGTTTTAGAATTCTCTTCTGAAATACTTAAGATTTTAAAAAACGTTGATGAAATACAAGAAAGCTCTTGTCCCATCCAAAATTTAAATAAATAATTTTTTCCTTGTGAATGATCTAAACGATTTTTCTTACAATAGTTTACAATCCAAAATGTAATGTAATACATTGAGTATGTATTATAAATTTGAAGGTGGCTGTGCGCATCTCTTTATATTATACATTATATTATTATACATTAATATCCGTGATGCATCATGAATTCTAAAATTACATTGCCTTTGATAATAAACTTCCATTATATTAAAATTTGTCAACATAAATTGTTAATAGTGAGCGTTAATATATAAACAGCAAAGGCTATTGCATTTATGCGGATGCATACGCTTAAGTAGACACAACGAAGTTAATGGCAGGGAATGCGGTTAACGAAGTTTACGAAGACGCTTAAATTACGGGGTTGGTTGCACTATAGAGGATGGTCCTTTTGCAGAGGATGGGTTCGGTTCAGTACTCTGACGCGGTGAACTTCAGTACCGAGTACTGTCGTTAATTGGGTACCTGCAAAATGAAAAAAACGAAAATGGAGGGTTTCGATGTGCGTAGGATGCCGGAGGGTTGCAGAGTGTTATTGACATGATGGTGTCGAGGCGGCCATCTTGGCCTGCTGGCACCCCGTCGGAGTAGTAGGTACGTCCTTGTCCCCTGCTTCGTGTGACATTCAACGAGCCTAACCTAACCTGCACTAGCCGCCCTAGCCACCCTTGCAACCAACCCCAGCAACGAGCGACGAGGGTCCTGGGGGTTGCTTGTCGCCATGGCGACCAACGCTTGCCCAACCCCTGATCCAAACACGAAATCGTGTCTGTGGCCTATGTACTTCCTCTATATACACAACATTTACGTAAACACCGATAGGACACCTCCATCGGCTCCATCGTACTTACTACCACTGCATTGCTATCACGCAGTAGCTTATTATCGCGCCAGCCATCCTATTTATTTTCATGCCCGGCAGCTATACAAAACAAACTAAAGCAGACGTATGCATTAAAAACTATGAATGTACTTTTTTACTCGAAGTTTCAGAAAATGTCAATTGCATTTAAAGAAACGAAATATGTCGTATAATATATTATAAGACTGTTAAAAATAGTCTATTATAAAATTATATAGTTTAGGGTTTGGTACACGGAGAAACTTTAATTATCAATTTTTATTTTTCTTGTATATGTATAGTTCATATAGTAAGTTATAATTTAGGGATAATCGATGTTCTATTACAAAAGTTCACATAGTGACACTCAAATTGTAGTTGTGATATATTTTTAGGAAGAAATCTTAAAAATTGTACACTCTTTCATATTGGGAATAAGAATATTTTTAAATCATTATAGTAAAACTGGTCACGTGGTCTTGAGAATCACGCTGAAAAAAGAAGATGGAGACTCTACACAAGATTTCCCTCTCTAAGTGAAATTCATTTAGACTTAGACACGATAACGCTTTTTCTCCCTCTACTTAAAAAGACCTACCTAATATAATTTTAACCTGTATACACATATCTATCATATATCGCAACTATCGCACTATCGCTAATAAACGCACGCATGATACTAAACATTCTCTCTGTTCTTATATACTAACAGAGAAAAGTTTCACCACTTGCGAGAAACTACTAGTGCTGGCTCAAAATATCATGGTACCCAGGGTCTAGTTCAACTTCTACACTCGCGGATACAAAATTGGTTGTGCCCCGGACTTTATTTATTTCTGTCAGTGATGATGCTGCCATTGGTCAAAATTCGGCGCGCGACTGTGCGCCAGATGGCGCCAGTTCAATCTTTCGGGGGAAGTCGGAAGAGATCGGAGAGTATTCGGCTGTTTTTACTAAAAAAAATTAGAATTGATCTTCTTTAGAATATTAACTTTTGAAATTTTTATTTCAAGACTTATTTTTCACCACTATGAAGTATTCTAATTGCCAATTTCTTAACTGTGAATAATACTATTTCTTAAAGTACTATTGTAATTCTTGTTCCGAAAAATTATAATAATCCATAAAATATATGAAAAACTGAAATTGAATTAAGAAAGATTATGGTTGTACCTGGATTATCCCTAAATTCATACAGTTTTTAAGAATCTTTGATATGCCAAAGAACATTATTTGATAATTAAAGTCTCTCCGTGTAATAAATTGCCGTTGGTGTATTTGATGTTCGAAGCAGATACTTTTTACAGAGAATTTTCTAAATCATGTGTTTTCATATGAGCATTTATGCTGCCCTCCAAATGAAAATAGCCGTAAATGCAGCTCGGATAAGTCACCTGATGTTACTTTTTCGTATATAAAGTAAAATTTATAAAAGATCTTTTTAGTTAGGTTTATAAGCATGCGTTTTGAAATGCGATGTACGATAATAAATGCTGTGAACCTTCACGGAGAAAATGTGATGGGTTATAGCCGTTACAATAAATATAGTTAAACTTGGATATTGTGGCTTTGCACTGACCTGTAATATTTATTTTTGGATTGTAACGATTATGACGAGTTTCTAGTCTACTAGTTACAATCCAGATTGTAAAGGTTCTAGAAATAAATATTACAGGTCACTGAAAAGCTACTATGTCCAAGTTTTACCATATTTATTGTAACGGCTACCGAACACATTTTCTCATGTAACTAGAACGTTGAGCTTTTATAAATTTTATTTGAGATACGAAAAAGTGACATCAGGTGACTTATCCGAAACTGCAGTTACGACATTATAATGTAAATAATTATTTATACATATAAATAATATGGTATAGGTTGGTTAATATCAGTGATGCTGTCATAAAAATCAGTTTTTTGACAAGTAATTATCGTGAAATGTATGTTTCAAATTAAAAAATGACTTTAAAATCATCCTCAATATATGATCATATCATTTTGCAATTAACAGTGAAAATTGAGTGGTTCACGAATGGATAAATGTGGAAATAGCGAAACGTTCATGTTACTCAGCTTAATTAAATTAGTTTATTTCCGAACATGGAATATTTTTTCAGATCAACAATGATTTTAATTAATGGTAGAAATCAGAATTGCATTTCGCATCAAGAAATCGTGATTGAACGTCAATACAATTATGCAGTGCACTTCTACATACAGAAAAATGACAGAAATATCAATGGTTTTATTAAAATCAATTACTGTATTAAGAATTATTTTGCAACGCAGAGGAGAATTATGAAAACAAATCTTCGTTCCTTTCCGGATTTAAACTTTTTCTTTACTCTATTTAAGTTCTTTTTACGCCCTAAAATCTAAAACGCAGATGTTGCCACCATATTCGTGAAAATATAATAATAACCTCTCAAAATTTTATGCTCAAATAAGCAGCAATGTGTTACACAATATTTTGCGCAGCCTTCGCTTTATACAATGGACTCAGAAGTCTGGAAAAATTTAAGGTTCGTTAAGTCAAACGCAACTGACGTGAATCGCGCAGGCAGAAAGCTTGGAATATTTTTAGAAAATCCTCTACAAAACCGAGTGGTGTAATTTGTGAAAATGTAACATTCAAAAGTTCGAAAACAAAGAGAATATAAATCTTGTAAAATAACCTTACAAGTTTCGTTCTTATCTTTTTCATTAAAAATTAAAATACTGGGAGTGTTTTTGTGGTTTTACACATTAGGAATTCGAAATCATTGAACCACTCAGATGTAAATGCTGAGCTTGAAGAACATGCAAATGTTCAGAATTTTAGGGTTGAAAATATCCAACAGAAGCTGTTAATTCAAAAATCTCAAAATACTTCTCTAAATACTTCTTTGAAGCATTAAGGATTAATATTTTTGGATCCAGTGGAGGGTTGAAAATAAATGAAAAGTAGTAGAATTAACGCTGCATGCTAAAATAAAATAAATACTTACAATCTTTCATCTTCTTTTCCTCCTCTTTGACAATTTCCTCTGTAACAGAAATAAACGTAGAATATTAAACTGATGTAACAAATTGTATCAGAATTATTTCATGAGAAAACTTAAAGGTCTCATCTTTCAAACATATTTTCCGCAATAAATTTGTCCCCTTTACACTTTCTTAAAAAAGACATTACTATAAAATAAACGTCAATCTTCATGATTGGAACGATAAATTTGGTCGATGGAACGTTTTTAAAATATCGACCTGGTTCGGATATAAATACACAGTAATGCTCCACTACCAATAAAAGGTCATGTATATACATTAAATGGATCTGTGTTAATAAGCATTATATTTTGAGTTTGTATTATGAGCGTTTTGGATTATGGGCCTGTCAGCGGACTAATAACTGGTCTAAGACTCTCGGCACATCTGATACGAGAAGGGCCCTTTTACAACGTGCGTATTAAATACTAATCGCACTCGTAATGTGCACGAGAATGTACCTACGCACGTACACACTCTTAATATAATAGCACGAGTTATAGGCCAACGTATGGGACCTTCAAAGGTACCGACGAAGGCTTTAAAGAGCGACTGACGTGTCGGTGCAGCTTATATTCAAACAATTCGCGACAAAAGCTAAAGCTTATCAGTTACCGTAAAACAAATCCACTCGCAAAAAATTGCCACTTAGCTAAAGAATGAGTTATGGCTAAAAATGATATGCCACTAAAAATTATATATATATATATATATATATATATATATATAATCTATTGCCATTCGGAAAACTAAAAATTTTAAGATACCAAGTTGGACGACCTACAAATTTGAAAGCGTCCTTATTCGACACTTGACATTAAAAATGAAAAATTTACGGTTTCCCGAGAAGGTAGCATTTAAATTTGATAATCTCGTCCTCTAATTTAGCCTGCAAATATGAATAAATTTGATGAATGCTGTTTCTCTATTCGTGCAATGTCGCTCAATGTTTCGCACACCGGAAGAGTTTTCCCCGACGAGAGTGAAGCACCTAATAAATAATTCCCATTCGCCACGAAGCCTACCCCTAGGTTCTATCCCTGTTTTATGCATTCGAGACGCGAAGCGCACTCTCTCGAGGTGGAGGGTTGAAAATGGCAGCGGATGATATCAAGTCCCGGGGGTTGAAGCAATTACGTGGATTTGCCGATGATCTCAATGATAATGACGATGGCGACGACGATGACGAGGATATATGTATAAACCACAAATAGGACCTCACCCTCGCATGATAGATAAGGAAATAAGGGCCGCGGCATTATCGTCAAGTACATGCTGCATACGTCGGAGATGAGATCCTCTCCTGTGTATAATGTATATATGTACTTGGTGGAGGTTCTGCTCCGTCCAAGCTATGGGTATCATACAAAGGGGATGATTTCATGGGGGTGCCGAAACGGTTTCATTACGCAGCTTCGCGAGGGATAATATCCTGGGATCCGTGCCAGCGCAAAGGGGATCAAATTCTGAATTTCAAGCCTCCAGGGATGAATGCTTCGGACCCTGTGGTGTACCTTCTTCTCTTTAGATAAACGGAAATCCACTCTGGCATTCTTAGCTTCAGTTACGAAAAACTCTACTTCAGTCTATAGCGGAAATATCAAATGTAAGACTATCTACTAAAGCGTACCTAAATACCGATTAATTTCTAAATATCTAAATATTTCTAAAATATGCGTTTATAAATGAAAAAATGACGTTAGAATTGTTAAAAGCCGAAAATATACAAAACAAAAGCTTTGTATTTTCCATAAATAATAAAGGTTGAAAGAGAATAATGAGAGTGATGTTGAAAAATTATTTATAATTCTAATATTCTAATATTTTTCGTCTTAAAGAGATTATTTTTCATTGTTTGGCGTTCGAAAAGAAGGTATCAAAATCAGTAGGATGTTAGTCTCTGTACACCGAGAAAAATATTTTCTTCGTTTAAGAGGATTCCTCTTATTCCGATGCAAGTTTTCCTCTACAATACGGTATATAAAGTTTTCCTCTTAATTTTAGAGGATTATTCTCTTCTAGAAAGTATTCCTCTCAAATAAAGAAGAATCCTATTAAACGTAGAGGAAAATAATCTAATTCATAGAGGAATATGCTCATATTTGAGAGGATTCCATAAAAGGAATTTTCCTCTTACACTGAAAGAAATTTTGTAACATAATACGTTAAAATCGATATTACAATTTAGTATAATCTTTTACGATTTAGGGAAACCGGGTATTTATATCAGAAAGTAATATAAAGGATTCTGAAATTTGCTAAAGACTATACTAAAAATTATAAGTCATGCGAAGAGAATAGACGAAAACACGAAAAGAGAAAGAATAAATTCGTAACCCGTCGTGAATCTCCGTCAATTCACACTGCACAATTATAAGATTATAAACACACAAATGCACACATTATAACATACATTCGCAGAGGTAACACACTTATACTAACTTCAACCTTAACTTATATACATATTACGCACACATAAATATAAAACACACGCATCGCAAATCGCAAGTAAATTACGCTGATAGAAGAGGTTTGAAGATTCCTTATATACTAATTGGTGAAAATGTTTGCACTTGTGAGAAACGGCATGGTGCTTACTCTGCCCGTGCAGAAATTGCCAAATATTTGCCTGATTTCCGATTTGGGCCCGGTCGGGCACGCTATTTTGTGGCTGTAACTTGGTGAATATCTGGGTTTTAGGTCGAACCAAATCCACCGCCATATTTGGCACCGAAAATATGTCAAATATGGTTCCATCTAGACCCCAGATTCGAAGCCAATTTTGAAGGTAGATGGCGCTCGCGTTTTGTGGCTCAAAGTGGGTTGATTATAATCAACCCACTTTATATTTTATTATAATCAAGCCACAAAACTATTGGAGCGCACAAATCTCCCAAGTTTCAATATAAAGTAGAAAGGTGAAAAAGTGGAAAAAAGTTTAAATAAGTGTAAAAAAATGCCAAAAGCGAGGACAAAACGAGTGCGTGGGCATTGAATACACTGTTAGAAAATTCTTTAATTTTCAAGCATTTTTAATGTACATTTGTAACTGAAATTTAAGTTTTTGGTAAATTGAATGAAATTAATTTACTTATGACTGAAATGTAAGGTATCTGCGCGTGGAAAGTGAGATTAAGTTACGTGTAACTAAAAATTAATGTACGTGACTGAAAGAAGAACTTATATAAATTTCCGCTTTACAAAATCAATATAGACATTATTTTCATATTTTTAAAAGATATATATGTATGCGGAGAAGCAGAACAAGTTACATAATGCAAACTTTAGTTCAGTGTAGCTATAAAAAAGAATTGTAGTCATTGTTGTTTAATTTTAGTGCCAATTTTTTTTTCCATGTTTTGAATAGTGCGCGCTATAAGTAGTGGTCACGTGATACAAAATGTATCTGTGGAGCAGACAAACTCGACTCAACTCGAAATGACCAAGGCGAAATAAGCGGGAACGTCATCACAGCCCTCTGATTAGTGATTGTTATGAATAAAACGGTAAGTCGCCTATTGAAAAAATCTTTTAAAAAGTTCTCGTGTTATTTTCAGACGAGGAAATCCGCGAGGAATCTGAAAATCCACGGGATTTCCTCCTATTTTCCTCGTCCGAAAATAGCGTGAGAATTTTTTCAATACATTAGTGCTGGCATTAGTTAAATTCAATACATTAGTTAAAGAAAGGTTTTATATTTTATTTTTTACTTTTATTTTATTTTTTTCCATACCGTCCATTTAATATACGCCGCCCGTGACTTCCAGTTAGAATTGAAATAAAATTTTTGAGGTTAGAATTTTACATGTTTCAAAAATCTATGTATAAGAAGTAATCTATGTATAAGAATGTATGTATATGTAATCTATGTATAAGAAGTTTTTATTTTGATAATAAATATTCGTGTTCTTGGTTCCAAAAACGCAAAGTTTTTACTCTTCATTTTATATCCTTAACACATAATTAATATTTTTTCATCATATATAGGGTAAAAGCACCAGTCGTTAGCCAGACCTCTGATTTTCTTAAAATAATAAGAATATTAAAATATTTGACATAATTTGCTTGAATTACTTTCATGTGAGTAAAATATGATAAATATTTGCATTTTCTCATTGTTTAAAGAAAATTAGAGGGCGGGTGTCGACGATTGGTGCTCTTACCCTGTGTAACTGAAAATTAAAGCACATACATTAAAATTAAAGTACACGTATTGGAAGTTTTTTCCACTCATGTAACTGAAAATTAATGAACACGTAAATGAAATTTAAGATATCTGTAACTAACTTTTCAATTCAAGGTACATGAAATTTAATGTACATGAGTGGAAAAAACTTCCAATACATGTGCATTAAAATTGAGTCAGATTTTTCTAACAGTGTACGCAAAGATATTCCTACTTTACGTGTTCAAGATGAGAGTAAGTAAATTTATCAAATATGTTAAGATGAAACCTACCCTCGAAATAAGGTTATGTATTAGAAAATAAGAAGTAAAAGTAATTTATTATTTCAAAATAATTCTCTACGTGTAATTTAAATTTAGAATTTGAAAACAAAGATACATATATTTAAAAATACTTTGATAAGTTCGTTATTTATAAATTCTAGTTGTTATATTGTGTCTTTATATTATATTATATCTTAATTATATTTATATTATATTGTGTCTTCCTTTAAATATTAAATAAATTCAAATATTTTAAATTTTATACAGTTTTAATAGTATTTTATTTAATAATCCCTTTTAATTAAAAAAATAATAAAAATATATTTATATGGGCCCAATCGGGGCCAGACCGTGTTATCTATCTGGGCGCTGCACTTCGGCCCCGATCGGGTATCGCGTTTCATATCGAGTCTGGGTCCATCTAGATAGCCCGATTTGGGCCAAGTTCTGCCCGATTGGGCCCCGATCAGAGCCATATTGGAATTTCTGCACAGGTGATGGTTATCAGGAAACAAAAAGTTCTCCGAAACTTCGATTCACATCGCGAGCGCTACGGTCGGCGAATTCGGCTGACCTCGGGAGATTATCGGAGCTATTCGGTTTTTTTAATATCGTGACTTACAATTTCCTCAACTGAAGCTTACAATTTTTGTTAGCGTCTATATTAATTTGTAGAATATTTCTATTAACATATGTAACTCAAGCTGGTAATTTCTGTAAATGTTTTTATATTATTGGATAATATCATTATCAAATTTTATCATTCTACGTTCGTAATACATAAAATATCAATCTTTGCTATTGAATATACCAATTCTTGCTTTCAAGAATTTTAAAGTTTAGTAAGTATGCTAACAATAATTTATATATTTACACGATTTCCCTAAATCGTAATCGTCTTTATCAATTATGAATATTGAAATAGCAAGTATTGATATTAAATTTCTTTCAGTGTAAACGAAGAAACTATTTTTCTCGGTGTACCGCTTTCGTATTTTGAAAATGAAGAAATGATTTTGTCGGCACGTGCACGCCTTTAAAAGGTTCCGTTTAGAAGTTTTGACATGCGGTAGTATTGAAAAGCGGAACCGGCTGTCGAGATACGGATCTGACCAATCATAAAGCCGCATAATGGCCACTTATTCATCCATCCCCAAGAACTGCTTGCAACAACAAAAGCGGAAATTAGTCAGGTTCGTTATGCTTATTAATTGACTGACATTTCCGTCATATTATTATATGATGAATCGAGAGACCGCAAAGCACTCGAAGCCGACCCGATCTATATAGGGCGATTCAATAATCAACAACCGTTCCGAAATAATAATTAACTAAATTTAATCCTTTTTTTTTTCTTCTTTAATCTGAAGCTATATTTATCATACTCGAGTAAATATATAGTTTTATTTACGTATCGTAAGTATTAAACAATAAAGGATTAATTTCCAGTAAATAAATTTTGGTGTCAATATATTTTTTCATATTTTTTTCCCCTGGTTTTTGTTCAACAGATGAAGGAATATAAAATGTATAATAAAAGACTGAATGAATTGCTCTCGAAAACTGTAGTACTTCTTTTTAAGGGTTTTATTTCCATACTGTCCTTTTCAGAATAATTATGCTTGAAATCACTAATTACCGGATTGCGTACTTATACCCTGTCTATCTGTTTATATAAAGTGGTTTCAGAAGACGGGGGAATCATCGAAAAGGCAAAAAGAAAAGAGAGAATATTTAATTGAATTTAATTCAATAAGGACAGAAAAAGCGCAACAAATCTGCAGTCGAGTTCCTGGATTTCGTTTCATTAGCAGAAAAAAAATTTCGTTAATAAAGGATATTTGATTCATTAAAATTATGGTCTGCCCCAATAATGAATCCCCAATAAACCTTCACAATACATACATTCAATTCAAATCAATTTTAAAAACATTCATATTTACCACTTAGAATTTGGTTGGACAAAAGAGATCTTGATTATTTAATTTCATATTTTTCATCCTTCTAATTTAAAATATACATATGAAGAGATCTGGTGCGATACTTTTTTCAGTATACTTTCTAATTAATAAGCCAACAAAGTTGGTTGGAAAGGGTATTTAAAAAAGGGGTTTCGGAAAAGGGGCTTCGGAAAAAGGAGTTGGAATAATTATGGTTGGAAATGTGGTGGGAAAAAAGGATTGAACAAAATTTTCGCAAAAAGAATTCGAGAAGGTGGTGGGGCGAATTAAAAGAAGTTGGAAAAGTTGGTTGTCAAGGATGAGGGAAAAGCGGTTTGCAAAATGATGTTAAAAAATGGGAGGATTGGTAAAATGGAGTTGAAAAACTTGGAATAGAAATGAGGGTAGGTAAAAGGCATCTCGAAAAAGGTTTGGTTAAAAAGGGGGTTGGAAAAGAAGATGAGTAAAAAGCATCTGGAAAAGGGATTGGAAAAGGCACTTAGAAAAGTGTGTAGAAAAAGGGTTTGGTAAAAAAGGAATTAGAAAGAAGATTAAAAAACGGAGTATAAAAAGGAGTGGGTATAAACATCTGGAAAATGTATTGGAAAATGAACTGGAAAAACTGCTTTTATGGAACAAGGGAATATAAAAAACCAACATTGAGCGTCAAAACAACAAACTGGAAATTTTCTGTGAACCCTTGTCATGTTGAAATAGAATTTGCTCTCATTTCAAATGGTAATTGAGTAAAATTGATCAAAGCTGATCGTAAATTAAATGGGATTTTACTATACTTATTACTTGGACATTCTATGCAAATGGTTCAAGCAAAGGACAGGAAGTAAAGCGATGGCGGCCTGACGAGATCTGTCGCTGATTGGCTAGCAGTGAGGGAACGTGTTTTAGGGCACCCTTCGGATCTGCCCTCATTGTCATTTTAATTTCAACCCCTGAAGGCAGTCTATGGGGTCCATCCGTACGAAAGCACCCTTCGCGAGATTGGCTTGACGACGCAGAAACTGGTTATGGAAATGGCAGATAAATTTAAAGGGTGGCCAAATTTTACCCATGTTTCTATTTTGATAACAAGGATTCGTTTACAAAAATATCCGGGGCGACAAAATAAATGTTCAATGCTGATTTCGATAGGCTTTTCAGGGGGTGTAAGAAAACATTTTCAAGGGAAAAGGTTAGGAGGTGTGACGAAATATTTCTAAGCTTTAGATATTTTTAAAGCAGCGAATTTGACAAGTAAAAAGATGTCCACTTAGTGAAGAACTTCATGGACATTTTCTATGCATTTGAAGACTAAAACCTCCCCTGTACGAGACCCG
The DNA here is from genome assembly GCA_904066015.1 of Synergus gifuensis. Classification (NCBI taxonomy): domain Eukaryota; kingdom Metazoa; phylum Arthropoda; class Insecta; order Hymenoptera; family Cynipidae; genus Synergus; species Synergus gifuensis. Next base: position 254,542 of record CAJFCO010000348.1, read on the forward strand.
AACTGTATGTGACAGACATTTTAATTTTAACTCTCGAGGGTCTCTGATTTTCATTTCCCATGATGGTATACATCAACTTCTCGTCCCTCTCTTGGTTCCTTTCAATTCATGTATTTTCGCTCCCTCGACGAGGTCCGCACCCTATCTCGACTGTCGCATCTCGAATCAAATAAAAGCTCCGGATAAACGACAGCGTTTAATTTCAGCATAAGCCACGATAAGTTTCAGGTACGCTTTTGTCTTTTAAGCAGCCTTTCCCCGGCTTCTAAGCGCAATAATGGGTACATTCGAAGCGAGTAAGTCACGTGGTCGTCATTAAGAACAAGTAGACGCTAATGCAAAATGCTGACGTTTCGAAAGAGCTTCTTGAAATTTAGGTTGTTACGAATTAGACACGTGCTCCTTATTCGTCCTTGAATTACATGACCAGATTTACAAGTAGGTGTTGTTCCATACTTTGGAAAACTGGAAACAATATTGAATTGTAGGGTAAAAAGAAAAAAAATATTCAAGAGTCTGGAAATTTTTATATATAAAATGTACGTATTATTTGAAATGAAACTTCGAGAAGGTCAAATCATTTTCCATAAAAAAAGAATAAGTGGAAAATGTTTTTCTTTTTCAGTGAAATTTTTTTAAGGAAAAACAATTTTTTTGTGTCCTGAAATATTAGTTTGACTTTATAACAAAAGGGAACAATATATAATGCGATGTAATTATTCTAGCAGAACCTGCCTTTTCAGTATAAACTTCAAGCGTTTTGAAAAAAATCACATTGTTTCGCAGAAACAGCTTTAGGCACTTAAGGAAAGTTTTCAACTTTGATATTCAGGATTCAGAGCTTTCGCACCACGAGTTATTAAGCCCTCGAACACTCCTAAATGGAAACTAGGTACAGTCTCTATGAAAAATTCCCCTATTTATGAAATAATCACCTGTTAGTCTATTACGCAGTTTCATTGTGATTTAAAACTTCAAAATAAAAGCTTCTTTTTTAGATCCGTTTTACCCTCCCCTTTTTTAACCAACTTTTCCAACCCCATTTTACGAAATCTTCTTTTTACCAAACCTCTTTTTTTCCTCTCTTTTCAACACCCTTTCCAACCTTTTTCTGACTCCTTTTTCCACCTCCAAGTAGTGGAAAATAATTATCAACTTTCAAAAAAGTGTTAATTTTCCAAGAAATAAATTAAACCATCAATAGTTTGAAGAAATAAATTTTTTTGAATTGGATATTTGAGAAAGTTTATTAGAAAGAATTTGGGAAAAGGGGGTGAAAAGAACGGAAAAAAGAATTTTATCAAAAAGAAATTGAAAAAGGCATTTTAAAAAAGGTTTTGATAAAAAAGAAGTTGGAAAAGTTCGTTGAAAGAGTCTGGTATAAAAAGGGAGTGAAGAAAGTGGGTTAAATAAAAATGGGTTGGAAAAAAGATAAGAAAAAGTATTTGGAAAAAGGGTTGGTAAAAAGGAGTTAGAAAAGGGGTTCAGAAAAGGAGGTTGATAAACAATTATTTTCATACATATTCGGGAAATTTAAAGTATGTATACAATAATTGATTTCATTCTTTTTCAGGGCAATAAATTATTTTCGCTAAAAGTGTCCTATTGTCTAAGTTTCTGAAGACGAGTATTCGATATCTGCTCCTATTCACTGAAGAAAACAAACGAGAGAAAAAAGATTGGGAAAAAGCCATCGCGAAAACTGTCTTTTTAGAGAGCTTGCACGACGAGAGGCGGAGAAATTTGTCGCCGTCTGTGCTTCTATCAGGCTTTCCATCTTTTCTTCTCATTACTCAGCTTGCGCCCCAACCCTGGGGGTACCCCCGACGCACCCAGTTTCACTATAGCAAGCTCTCTCTCCGGGGGCGTCTAATAATGTCGCCAGCCAGGCGTTTTACGTTCCCATTCCTGCTCCCTATGCCAACCCCCAATCCCCAACCCCCAATCCCCAACCCCAACACGTACACCACCCCCGAGGGCTCGAGCCATCTACTGCCGGCAAAATGAGCCTCGCTTCACCAACCAGCCACTCCCGGCCACCCCAGCTACATCGTGCCAGACTCTGCTTTACCTCATATCTATGAAGGTACGAAAAAAAAACTGCGAGAAAATACTCTCGACGTTTCTACTAACGGGGATCATCCTTCCTCATCGTGTCCTTAGCTTAGAACGAAAACTTTTCATGTAATGAGAAATGTTTCGAACACAATGTATCAAGAGCGGCAATGTTTTTCTTGTTATTTATTCTTTCTTTTCCAGGAAAAAATTACGTGTCGTGGTAGGGAAAAGATTTCTTGTATTATTTTCTAAGATAAAAGAATTTTCTTTCTTCGGAAGTTTTTGTATCAAAATGTTTGAATTATTAGAAAGATTTAATGAATTTTGAGACTGAATATGTATACATATAAGAAAGACTGCCTTAAGACCTTAAGGTAGTTCTTGGGAAATTTTTTCAAAGATCATAATGAATTAATATTAAAGTTCGATGATTTATGAAAAGAAAAATTTAAAAAACGATTGCATAATACTAACCTACTTAATATTCCTCAAATTTTCGAAATTTGGATGTACTGGAAAATAATTAATTGAAACGCTGGTACTTTAAATTAAATTAGAACCGTTTTATTTAATATTGTATTTTTAAAGTGTGTTCATTTTATAAACCAATAATATGTGCCATAATATTATTAATATAGATATAAACAACGGTTATCAAGGACCCTTTATGAGTATCACTACTCGAATATAAAAATCAAGTATCAATATCCTACCACTAGTCACGTGCATGAGTGAAGTGACACACGACAGGTTTTTAATCAATGACTAAAATTGTATTTGTTTCTGTTTTTATTATTGTGAAAATATAGAGTGGTGATTCTGATAAATATTTGCAGAAATTAACCAATTTGATTAACAATAACAATTCTGATTGATGCTTTAAAATTCTTCTCTAAAAAAATTCTCTTTCCTATTATTTTCCGTGTTCAAATTCATACGACAAAAAAAAAGGTAATTTAAATAAATAATTGAACAGTTCGATAGATTATTCATTCGGCAGATATTCGCTAATAAGTAAATCACATGGGACAGCTGGGTTTACCCAACGTGTTCTACTTTACTTAAATAATTTAATAATAAGTGATCCATAAATATTTAGTGGCGATATTTATTACCTATTATACTTATTAGGTTGTTTAAGAAATATTATGAAAGGATAAAAATTGAAGCGATATCTATCCCTATCTATCTATATATATCTAATTAAAACAAGGATATCTTTACTATCCCCCTTTTTTCTTCTTAAGAAGAAAAAAGGGGGATAGTAAAGTCTTGATTTCTATTTTGAATAATTTCTTTTTCCCACAAAAATAAACATCAAGGAAGTTTGAAAAAATGAATTACTGTCAAAAACCTTTTGACACAAACGAGAAAAGAATCCTGTTTACTGATAAAAAATCCCTCCGGTACCGTCATTTCACAGTTTTTCCACGATGAATAAAATCCCCGGTCATTTCCCGGTAATGAAAACTCGTTCTTTATCGCTGACATGAATAATTTCAGGCTCGAGTGCCTTTCTGGTATGTAATTGTGAGTGAATCTTATCGTGAAGCATGAAACGGAGGCGCAGCGGTCCATTCGAGGTTATCCGAGGTGGATCACCCGGTAGGTTATTTGGCTTTATGGTGTGGGGAATATACTATGCCAATATGACGTAGAGGGCTTGTTCACAGCGAGGGTGGTGGTAGCCATGGAAACGGCGGCACCCGCGAGTGTCGGCTCCAACGCCACCCGAATCCCTCATCTTCAAACCCCCTAAACCCGCACAACCCCCGATTCCTCCAGTTTCCGATCTCCAGCAGAAGTGGTACGGGGTGGGAAGGAGCGGCGACGGGGCAGAGAGGCTGTGCGATGCTATGGAAAGGGGAAAAGGGGGCTCGAAACCACCCCCAAAGCCGTTCCACAACAGATATAGGTAGAGAGGGTGCCTACGCCTCCGCGATCAATATGGTGGACAGACGCACCGACACCCCGTAGGGGAGAGCCAACTGAATTTACCAAATCATTCCTTTTTTTTCAAGCATGTCGTGGCAAAAGTAAATCCGTTGCGATGGTTACCTTCCGCCTCGCACCATTCGCCATTTCGAATGCATCTAAAATATTTCATTTATGCGGGGTTGTTGCATATATGTATATAATTACGAAATTAGTGGCGAAACGCGCCACTAATTCCGGGCGTGAATCACACCATCATTTTTCACATGGATTGAAATTCAAGGGATAATCTGATTTCTCATATGATTTTCAGTATTTTGAGTATTTTATTTAGTTATTTTGTTAAAGCTTGTTTTTAGTAGACTTTTATTTAAGTTCAATTTTAGCCTTAAAAAGAAGACCGTACAAAGTGAACGGTCTTGTTTTAAAATTAACGATGGGCTTAAATCTAGCGATAAGTCTGAAGAGGGACTTAAATTATGGTGTATAACAAAAAGAAGTTCTAACAAAAAGTCAGGTTTTTTCCTATGTATTCTTATGATTGTTCAGGAATTTAAAAATTTTTCAAAACTTTTTATATCATACTTGTGAAATTAAAGGAATATTTTGATTTAAGAGATTACTTTGGATTTTCTGGAATTTTTAATTATTTCAAGAGATTTCATGGATTTTTTTTAGGAATTTTCTTGTAAACGATTTTCGATGGAATAAAAATTCTATAAACTATAAATAAAAGTATAAAACTCGAAATAAAGTCAGGTTTTTTCCTATGTATTCTTATGATTGTTCAGGAATTTTAACATTTTTAAAAAATTTTTTATATCATACTTGTGAAATTAAAGGAATATTTTGATTTAAGAGATTACTTTGGATTTTCTGGAATTTT
>CAJFCO010000348.1:259430-293096 GCA_904066015.1 Synergus gifuensis
AAATTATTTCAAGAGATTTCATGGATTTTTTTTTAGGAATTTTCTTGTAAAAGATTTTCGATGGAATAAAAATTCTATAAACTATAATAAAAGTATAAAACTCGAAATAATGTATAAAACACCAGTATGCAGCACCAAACAAAAGTTGGCACCAATTTATCTTTAATTAAAAAGTGTAATGCATACACGGGAATAAAAATGATACAGACTTTTGTAGTTATTATAAAAAAGGTTTAACGAACAAATACATTGGTAAATATAATATATCGATAAATCGATAGATTGACTTTATTCAGTTTTCTAGTTTTAGAGTTGATGAATGAATGAAACGTGGAATTAACAGAAGATTGAATGGACTGCAATTTATTCTCTGAATTTAGTTTTCCTCACTTGATGAATTTGATACAGTTTAACCCCTACCGATCCCCGATTGGGCATTGCCAAGGAATAATGCTGTCGATATTTCGATGCGCAGCAACCTCAGGTGTACAAACAGACCGCGGGCGAATTGTTAAAAACTCTCACGAGTTTAATCTTTCGCTTTGAGCAATATTCTATTCAATTTCCAACAAAACAGCAGTATTTCACTTTGTTTCCCGTAAATTCTATGCACACGACTAAATATCAAAATATTTTATCTATTGAATATTAAACTGTAAACATTTTTTTTTTATTTTCAGCACTCTACCACCTGAACCGAGATTTCTAACCATTTCGAGATTAAAAAAAAAATTTTGTGATTTCAAAGAATTCCCAAGCTTTTGAAAAGAAAAAGTCATTTAATTGGATTTCAATGAGTTTAATTTTTAATTATGATTTTTAAATCCTTTGGAATTTTGACATTTTAGAGATATTTTCAGTTTAAGAAGTTTCCAAGAGTTTACAAAGATATTAAAGAAAAGAGAAAGTTTCTAAAAAAAGGTTTAAAATTTGCCGACAGTAAATAAACCTTTATAAATTCTTATTCCACATCTTAAAATTGTTAAACTCTCGTTTTAATTTATCTAAATTACTTTAGATTTGAAATTTTAGTGAAATCTTAGTAAAACTCTTGACAATTTTTAGAAGTCCTATTCTTTAAAATTCGTATCTTGCTTTTAGATGCAGCTCTCTAAAATTGAATTCTACTGATTCTCAGTGATTCTTTCTTTAGATTTCATTAGTTTTAGTAACAGTTACTGAAAATTTCAGTAACTTTTCACTAATTGAAATCGTGAGAAAAGAATCACTGAGATGCACTCGAAATTTACAGGGTTTACCGAAGTTTAGAGAGTGTGGGAGTAGTGGGAATATTGTATAGATAAAAGGACTACCAAATAATAATAACATCAACAAAAACAACAACAACAATAATAATAATCTTCCATTTTTAAGAATTTTCCGGATTTTTGAAGGGTCTGGTCGAAATAAATGTTGTTATTTGAGGAAAAAGTCAGACGACACAATGACATCAGTTGGTCTTTTGAAACTCGAATTGTATGCGAGCGGCGAATGGGCAAGCGTTTGGGCGGCTTCTCCGGTTTCAATCGTCTAGCCGCTTTCAGCACACCTCGTGTGCTGAAGGCCGTCTCGCAATAATAATGATCATCATAGGACATTTATTATCAGCCGCTTTCTTTGCTTCTTTCCAGACTCGAGGACTTGGAAAAAAAATTATAGTGACTCACTCTTTTTCATCGAAGGCGGTTATGTTTTTATTGAATGGACACATCCTTCGAGAGGACAATAACAAACACTTCATCACAACCAACATAATAGCGAACATATTCAAGAACCACTTAACCTGATAATATCCCATATGCTTATATTCTCCAATGATGAAGTTCCAAACATGAAAACTTAAAAAGAAAATATATATAAAAAAAAAAAAAATTATATTTACTTTCTCATGTTCTGTTATTCTTCATTTTGCACAGAAGACAGCCTTCGAAAATTTTTAAACGATCTCTAAGATCAAGTACAATCTAATTTGGTGTCCGCGTGGCTCAGTTAATAGAGTGCTTGAATTATTTTCAAAGAAGGACACGTAATTCGACTCCTTATTCATTTTCGAAGGTGGATTCAACATGGATCAATGTATGTTACCACAGCAGTTGATTATACATGATATTCCTCATTTAATATGATTATTACTTCTGAAAGCGATTATCTCTATCCGTTATGTCAATATTCACTATCCAACACCGTTCTCGATTCATAATAATGTGAAGGGTCGGTGCTTTAATTTACTTGTGGGTATGGTGCATGATAATGGCCGCCTGACCGCCATATCCATAAATCGAGATGGATTAGGTAAGCTCGAATCCGGAAATTAGCAATGCAACGAGCTGTATGTGCGCCTGCATTCAGTGCTTGACCAATCGCAACCCTGCGGCGCTCTATGAAACCTATCAGATCCCTTAAATGTACCCTAACCATTTACACGTATTCAAGCAATCGGAGAGGGCATATAGAGGGTGACTCTTTTGCAAAGACCTTCCTACCTTCCGAGACACATGCGTCAATCGCAAAACCACTTCAAAAGTCCCTTTCATTGCCCCTCATTTAATTTTCATCTACAACTGTTCAATCCCAGACTGTCCAGTCTTATTTTCAGACTAATATTATTATATATTCATAAGAGTTACGTAGAAAATTATACCCCTCTCTGGACGGGATTTTTTTTCTCTTTGATACCAAGAAGATAATTTATCGAGAATTGAAAAGGAATAAAAAAAATGTTTGAAAATGTATGGTTATATAATTAAAAATAATTTGGACGAATTCCAAAATATTCGAACGACCTTAATAGAAATAAAAAGAAATCAACGTGAATTAAAAAGGAATCGAAGTGTGACGTTGCAAGAAACAAATCGAGAGAACTCAACTCAAATAAAATAGACTACTTTTATTATTCCCTTTTTCTCGAATTTAAGTTTTTTTTTTTTTTTTTCAAATTTGACAAAGTAGAGGTCTGATTAATTATGCGATGGGTCAGCGGTACTGTGTAATCGCGCAAAGGAGAAAGACAGGGTTGAAGATTCGAGGGTAGCAGAAGAGCAAACAAGAAGAAGAAAGACGAGGTGGATGGTAAGAAGGAGAAACAAAGGTTTGACTCTTGGTTCGCACGTACGTTCAGGGAGCCACTTCAGTATTTCTCCTCAAACTATACATTTCCCTCCTTTTCCCTCCTTTTTCTACTTTTTCTTTTCTTTTAAACTCTAAAGCCTCGCAGGAGCTCTGGAGGGCCAAAAAGCGAAGAACGAATATCTCGCCCGGCTGCACCATGGGGCTAAGGCCTTCTCTTCTCTAGTTTCGCGGAGTGGCTCGTCTAACAAGTTACTACTAACGAGCTCCATTTTTTGACTGGAGGAATGCAAACTAAAAAAGGGGAAAGCAAGTGAAGAAGAGAGCGGGGTTCCATCATTGCAATAGTTATGACTCACTGCAAACACCAGTCCATTCAGGAAAATATCAAAGGATTTTAAGAAAATGTGACGATGAGGTCGTTAAAATAACTAGAAGAGGCTATTGTGAGGGGGGGTCATCAAGTAGAGAAAGAATAATGGAATATAAGATTACAAGTGGCGAAAGGGGTTATTTTTACTGTATCTTCATCTACCTCAACTCTGGAAAAACTACTATATTCACTATAGCAAAAACACATGCGCGCGATTCGATTTTTACATTCTTGGATATTGCTTAACATGTTTTGAGATTCCTTGTTATATGCTCAGAACAAAATAAGAAATTTAATTTTAATGTCGACAAATCCTTAGATTTTCATACAATCCGTTGATATTAAAAATAATAGAAAATCTTTTTAAATTTACTGAAATCCCGTGTTTGATCCCTATACATTTTTGCAAATATTAAATATTAAATATTAAATATTAAATCTCTAGACAATTATTGGAATCTCTAAAATTTTTTGGAAATCCCCTAAAATCTTTTGAAACTCATTTTAATCCCAAAAAATACATACAATTTATTCTTAATTTCTCCGTACGAAACGGAGATAAATGGTCTACTTTTAGCGCAAAAAATATTTATTACTGTAAGCGTAAAGTGGGCGAAACTAAATTTGCTTTTATGATAATTACCACATGCCCTTAAAAGGGGGTGGATATATACAGTAGGAATTGAACTTTTGAGAGCGACTGTACGCCACTTATGTTGCTTGAGTGAGTACGGGCAACATGGGAGACCCCCTACAGTCCTAAACGGCATTGACTATTCCTACGGGGTGGTAAATATGGCCACTCTAATGGCGCCTGAACGTCGTTTCTTTTTCCAACGCGTTCTAACAACGAGAAGAGCGAGGAGTACTTCCGCCATCACAAAGCCTTATCACGAATCGCTCTTTGCATTTTACATTGTTGAAAGACGCGGTTCTCTTTGTGCAATGTATATTACGAGCACCGGAAATCGATAAATCGAGGGAGGGCGTTCTTGGGGTAAAAACATTTCCTGTCCTCGAATGAGGATTGGCGTTTAAATTCAACATCTCCTTTCCCTTATCAAATCTCATCAAATCTGGATTTATTGCATTTATATATATATATATATATATATATATATATAAACATAAACAAAAATTTTATTTCTTTCTCACTGAAAGAATTAAAATTTTGGTCTAAGTTGATTTGATTAGAAATAGAATGATTGTACTTTTTACTAGTTTTACGCTTTCCCGAGGGATGACTGAATTCAGTGTCTCATCCCAAGAGATCACAGTCGAGTCTCGCTGTGGGAAATCAGATCTCTCAAAAACTCTCAGGGGAAGTTTTAGATCTGTTTCAGAGGCTGTGCAACGCGATACTATAAGGAAAACGATTTTCAACACTCGGAGATGGAGAAATTGATATTGCAGCTTTATTATTCAGGAGGATATTTTGCTTAAAAGAAGAGTAAAACATTATAATCTGTTTGATTATATTTCAGTTTAGACAAAAGATGGAAAGATGAATTTCAAGTTCCTCAACAATTAAAATTGATCAATTATCAATTTCAAATATTGGATGTGTTGTAAATATGTTCGTTCGAAACTCATCAAATAAGGTATTCTTCCATCACTTTTTCTTATAGAACGAGAGGTTTATCACTTAAAATTTGAGTGTACACAGGATTTCAATTTCAAAAGATTTTAAAAGATTGCATGAACAAGTATTATCGAGAGTATTATACACCGCAGAGTTCAAGAGTACATGATCAACTCCTCTGTCTATACCCGTGTGGAAATATGTCATGGCGGTCTTGAATCATGCATCACCAGTACAGTTTTTCTCACGCCTTACTGTATACAGTAACACTATACTGGCCCGAGCTTGGCACTGTGTAGTTTTACTATTGTTGAAACTTTGTCAAGTCAGACTACCTAGTTGCGACACAGAAGAAAGAGACAATTTCGATGTAGTAAATATGTCTAAATTTTGTCTTGGCACTATGTAGTTTTATTATATTTGTACCTTTGTCAAGTCAGACTGCCTAATTGCGACACAGAAGTAAGAGACAATTTCGATGCAGTAGATATGTCTAAATTTTGTGTTGGCATTAGATAGTATGACTTTCCTGATTTAAAAAATGAAAAGAAAATATGAGTTTAATAATGTTCACATGCAATCTCTAAAAAGAACCCATTAATTAGGAAATTGTACTTTTTACCGAAAATTTTCAATTAATGAAATATATGTCTGAGACATAATTAAAAACATAATTGTAGAGAACTTTCCATATTTCTAGGGTGTATATTTAAAGAGAAACCAAAAGATTGTTGTTTATAATCAATTAATTATGCCCGTGTGGTCCAGATCTGGGACCGGACTGCAATCTATACCATAAAAATTTCTAAGTGTTAATCAGCCAGATTTTTTTCAATTTTCGAGAAATTAATAGGATATCTAAATAACTTATACAAAATATTATACAAAACTAACACTATCAAAATAAATTTTTGTTTTTATTTACATCAATTTTAATGCATCTCAGTAATAGAGGAAATTTAATATGTACTTTAAGAGTACTTAATATGAATTTTATATCAATTAATTCTATGGTTCTGGTTTTGTAAAAGTGAACATTAAAAACATGAAAAATTTTATATACGTATTTTATTAATTATTAACGCAAAAGCTTTTTTTAATGAAATTATTTTGAGATAATTTAATATTTGTGTATGGTTGAGTGTACCGTGGAAAAAATGTGTTACCATCAACTCGAAGCTTAGGGTAATGGTTAGGGAGCTGGACTCGCGTCTCGTAGGTCATGTGTTCGATTCCCCCCGGTTGCGTGCGAAATTTTATTTGTTATATATGCGTTAAGATTTAGAAATATCGATTATTTATAAGTATATCCATAATATATCAACGAATAAACCATGTTCTTAATTAATAATTATTTTTTATAAGATTTATTCTTATTTTTCAGTGTCTAGTTAAACTGTCTAGAAACTAGTCGATCAAAACGTTACATCCCAGTCTAGCCACTGTACAGTCAGTCTGTGCCGCGCCAATATAGATTCAAGGCGAACTGTACAGAAACAGTACAACGCCATGACAATTTTCTACACGGGTAGAGATGTTTCTCTTTTCGATTAGCTATAGAATTCTTTCATTCACCCAGGAAAGAATCCTCGCAATTTTCAGAACTCGAACCTTTCCTCTGGGCCATTTCCGAATGTTTCTTTCATGACACGAGGACAGCATTGAGTTTCCTTTCGAGATTTCTTAGATTTCTTTCCTTACCCGGGATTCGAAAACCACAACATCTTATTCTCTTCTGCTGCCCACAAAGCATCGCCTCGGGTGCAAGTTTACCCATACGGGAAACACGTACGCACTCCAAAAGATACAAGACTATATATAAGAATATAAGGTACCTATAAATAGAGAAATTGAAATAGGTACACCGACAATCAAAGTCGAAACATTTTCTCTTTCCTTTCGCATCCTCTGAATTCTATCTCGCCCGAAGCATCGCGGATGGATGACAATAGTAAGAAGACTACAAGACTACATCGGAAACAGAGAAGTTCCGTGGTTATCCGGGTAATCTAGAAGTAGTGAGATTCGCTGCATTATATTTTCTTCTATTGTCGGCAGGTCTTGGAGTGTTTACGCAATAGCTGCTTTGTCCATCGAGCGATGAGCAGCATTGTCTGTTCACCGGTCGATCGATCTATCTATCTGTCTGTCTCTGTATTTCTGTAAGTCTGTCTGTCTGTCTATATTTCTGTCCATTTATCGGTGCGTAGTTTCATTGGCCCATCCGTTAGCCTGTTTACCAAATAGATCGTGGGGTCTTCTCGAGCAGGAGATGTACTTTTGTGCCTTTATGAGAAGAGAGCGCCCCGAGTTCGTTCTCTTTTGTTCTTTGTGCCCTGGGCTTTTCATTTTCAAATCCATGAAGGATAGAAAGAGAGGAGAAGTGAGCGGGTGAAAAGGAAAGGAAGGAGGAAACTCTGCTAGTATTCTGCTGAATCTCTGAAGGGTTTCGATCTTTGAATCTCCATGAATTTCTAGTCGAAGGTCTCTATACATATAGCTAGCTACACACACAGCTTTAGGGCGTCTCTTCACCGGGCTGTTTTATCAGGAGATTTCGAGACTCTGCTTTTAATCGAATCCTCTCATTTAGAGTGGTATTGAAGACTTCGTTCTGCTTGACAATGCAGAATTTTCTATGCTAGAATATTCTCGGAATTCTATTTGTGTGGTTTTATCGCTTTTTAGAATCATAAGGACTATGGATATTCTGAAAAATAAAATTCCTTATAAAAAATGGTTAATGTCATTTTTTAATGATCATATTTAGCATTCGTAACGAGAAAATAATAAGAAAAGACTACATCACTACATAATAATTTCACATTTCAACTTTTAAGCTAATGAAAGTAGTGTATCGGAAAAAAGCATCGCTTTTCTCAAAGAGGTAACGTAATGAGAACGTATAACTAGAGAGTCTAGAAGGCAAAGTAGCATTAACTTCTCCCGTATGTGTTTTGAAAACAATAAGTAACTTGACTGAGACGAAGTTGCCACTTGAAAAACTCATCAGTTTCGAGATTTGCCTGTCTCATTAATATTTCAATCTTAGTGCGAGAGACGAATCAAGTTTGAATGCAAACAAGAATTATCAGAAATATATAAATATTGTGAGAATCTTCAAATGCTTTTCTAATTCACTTGCAAAAGTTCCGGATAGGAATTCTATCCGAATAAATCCGAACCAATGCGAATTCTTATTCCAAACTAATCCTCATTTTCAATCTGAACCAATCAAATCAATCTGAACCATTCCGCGTTTCCAATCTGAACTAATCCTTAATTTTCAGATTTAGTTTTCAATCCGAACTAACGATTTTCTCTACGAATTTTCAACCCGAACTAATCTGAATGAATCCGAGTCAGTCCGAATTTTGCTTTCGATTCATTCAGAATTATTCGGTTTGAAAAATTTTTTTCGGATTCATTCGAATTGATTTGGAATTGGGATCGGATTCATGTTGATGTTGATCCGAAACTTATTTCGTCAAAGGTTGTCACAACTATTTGAATTTTCCCTTAATAACTCTTGGCAAATCAATTTTTTTCTGGCTGACAAAATCAAAAGTTTTTTTTCTGCATTTTTCTAATATTCCCTCTTTCCTCCCTACAGAGTTACTGAAATACTTCTCTTTTTAAAATTAATTCTATTTTTCGCATTAAGCAAAGGTTCTCTCTGCAACTCAATCTATGTTGGTAAACTTGGTTCATCTTCCATCATCTTCATCAGTTGTATCATCAAGAGAAGCGTCAAACCCCTCGCTAATCGCAAGTACCTTTGACGTCTCTCCGAATAGTTCCAGAAGAGGGTGAAACCTTGTTTCCTCTCGACTTTCCCATCTCCCTCTACTTTTTCATTCTCTCAGGCTTTCTTGTGTACCTCATGCGAACTCATGCAGGATTGCAAGCACTTTCGCATTCTCACTCCCTCGCTCGTTTCTTCGTTAAAAACAGAGCTCCATAAGAGCCATGAAGGCACTGAGCGGATGGGGGTTGGTGGAAATGAGGGATGAGGGCAAAGGGATGCTGCGAGGGGATTTCCAAGTGTGTACAAGTATCTCTCCTCCCTTCACTCATTCGACATCCACATACACTCACAGATAAATATACATACGAACATATGCATATTCCTATAGATGTACAAACCCTCTCTTCTCTACGAGACATCCTGACATTTGTATAGGTGATTCTATAGAAACCCGCTTGTGGGCGGGGTTCTGTGACGCTTTCGTCCAATAGGAATCGAGAATAGCATCGGTAGAAGGACAATGTATATGTGCATAGTGTGTACTCGGTGGCTATGTAACCTGACAAACGAGTCGAAGTCGAATGTTCAAACGCCAACGAGAGAAAACTTGCAGCGGCATATGCTCGGTTTCAGTTTTAAGTCGATCCTGCAGGATTTACGTACCAATCCTGAGCCAGCATAGGGGCCCATCAGAGATCGGTCGAAGATTGACATTTGATGGATAGCGAAGAAACAGCAAGAACAAGCGATGAGTCCACTGATAAAGGGCCAATAAAATCAAGCGACTCGCCAATCGCGCTGTATCTTGTGTTCGAGTTTGAGAACTGAGATAGAAATCTCGGAAAAATTGTCCGCTACTACGTATTGCTTGATTGTATAATATATTATAGTATACTGTACTATACGGCATAGAAATTAACGAGCACTGAGTTTTCATAGACGTCCGCCGTTTGAGTAGTTTTTTTTTTAAGGTAAAATAAAATCATGACAAATGGATATTCGGAAGAATAAAAACTAGGACAAGGGATAATCGAAAAATTAAAAATAATGGACATAGAATAATGGAAATTCGGAGAAATGAAAATCAGGGTAAATTGTTATTCGGTCAAACGAATTTCGGTAAAATGAAGATTCGCAAACTGGAAATCTTTCCAGATTGTAATTAATTTCTTGTGGAAGGCAACAAGATAATTTTTAGAAAGAAAAATATTACGACATGTGGAGAGGAAATAGTACTGCACATTATCACGGACAGATACTTGTAACAGTGGATACCAGACGGAAGCCCGCGGTGGTCTCATTAAATGCAAGCTCGCAACGCGACAGCCCGACTACGTAATGAGAATCGGTTAATTAGAACGAGGCGGAGGGGCTTCGCATGTGCAAATATGTTCACGCACACTTTCTACGAATAGATGTGTACACGCATATTGTTACAGAATATTCATCTGCAAACTCCAAGTATAAAAGACTATATGTTTAGAAAAAATTGGTATAAGCTTTAAAATTACGGAAATATTTTAGAACTATTTTCTTTGATAAAAAGAG
This sequence comes from Synergus gifuensis, assembly GCA_904066015.1. Lineage (NCBI taxonomy): Eukaryota > Metazoa > Arthropoda > Insecta > Hymenoptera > Cynipidae > Synergus > Synergus gifuensis. The sequence goes on from CAJFCO010000348.1 coordinate 269,748, forward strand.
GCTTTTTATTATTTTCTCACCTATTCCCCTCTTTTTAACATACTTTCAAGACAATTCCTCCTCTAATTGAAAAAATCACGAAATTTCTCCTATTTTGAGAATATTTGTGCTGTGAAGCCTATAAAAATGCTTCTTTGCTCTGGATATCAAAAATTTTGCATTTTAAAAGGCAATTCTTTCAGGAAAATATCGCATTTTGCCACTGTGCGTCAGCATAAGAATTGGCGGTCTTGACGTGCAAAACATACGCGACAAGAAAGTCACTCGACGTGGGCGAGTATGCCGCATCTCTTGTTGCAACAATGGAAATTAAAAATGCGCCTGGAAGCGAATGAGTAGGTACGAAAGGAAGTAAAGGCGAAATGAACAACCCGTCGGGTTCTGAGTTCCAAGTCCCGGATTCCTGAATTCCCGGCGTAGAAAACAATGCCTTCATGCCACAATGCGCGCCATCGTGTTTCGCGTTTGCCATGTCGGTACAGCCTCTGCAGCGATGTAGGAGAGGGTATCTTTCTTTTCATTTTTTATTTTTCATTTTTACCCTCCCCTTGGTTTGCCATTCCCAGCATGGCAATTATTTTTAGGTTTGCCAGCTTTCGTCTCCTATTTATTTCATTTCTCCCGCACAATTTATACGTTCTCCACATCCCTTCACAATATTTTTTACAAATTCTTTTAAAATCTCTCGCAAATCCCAAGACTTGGGCATTTTTAAACTTCAAATTAAATTATTCAAAATTTGGTTTCCTATTTTGTTGCTTCTGTATATTTTCAGTAAAAGCTTTATGAATATTCAAAGGAAATTCCTTTGAGAAAAGTTGGAAGAAATCTTATACTTTCTCACTTTTTCCCGAGTTATTTCTGTAAAAAAGTTCAAGGACTTTTCTAAAAGTTCGGAAAATTGTTGAACTTTGGTCTCGTTAAACTTTCTCTGATCCAACACTGTTGGGTAAATAGACATCACCGGAAATATGTATATCCTCTTTTATTTAAAGTTTAAAGTTGTAATAATGTAAACAATGTTAAAAACTGTTTTAACCATTTTTCTTCGCCACCAATGATAAATTATGCGTTTCCGGAAGAAATGTATATTCTTATTTTATCAAACAAGCATGCAATATTATTTAGGTAAAAAAAATTTGTCGTTGTTGGGTTTTAGCATATTATTTTTTAAGTGTACTTTTGAGTTTAGACTTCAAAGTCGGCTGCAATGGAAGTGGAGCAATGGATATATTTTGTGAAAAGAGAACGGTGTGTGTCTCGCACACGTGGAATTCTTTACTTTACAAAGAAAACTGTGGACCTTAAAGAGGAAAGCGCCGGCGAGAGATTCGAAAGACATCTAATAAAACCAATCGAAATTGGCTTTCGGTTCTATCATTCGCCAAAAAGAATACTTTACTGCTGCACAAAGTACTCAGGAAGGAAGAAAGCAATCGCAAAAGAAAAGGAGGAGTATCCACAGTTTTTATAACCCGTCGAGAAGACGAAAGGGCTTTCCGAAGGAGCTACTGTGCAAATTTAATGCCTTTTTTTCTTCTCCAATCTTATGTCGCGTATCAAATATAAGTAATATCAAGTAATATATATATAGTGTCATCTCTAAAGAGCTGAGATCTTTAAATTTTTCAAGAAAGGGTTACATTTTTTTTGTACCAACGTTTTTACAACGAATTCTAGGTTCAAGAAATAGACAAAGATCAGCGAATTTCGAAAGTTATATTCTGAATGTGGATTATAAAATTCAGAAGAGTTTTAATTTTAAATTATGTTCAACTTACCCGATCCCTATCTTACCGACCTTTTTTTGTGGGTGCATCTAAAATCGAAATAATCAGGGCGTTTTCGGTTATTGTAAATTATTCAATTTTAGATACTTTAAACTTACAATTCTCCAACTTCAAATTATTCAATCTGTCCGTCGAAAGTTATTCTTTTTATAAACTCTTTTGAAATTGAGATTAAACAATTTAAAGGCTTAATTTTCAAGTTAACAGATTATTAAAGTTTTTAATGATTTCAAAACCGGAAATTTGAAGACTTGATTCAGGAATCGATTTCTTTCAATATCTAATATCGCAATATTTCACATTTAAAGCAGAAATGAGAAAATTTAAAAGAATTCTGACAGAAATCTGCCAAATAAGGTTCGCATCGAAACTAAAGTTCCCTGTCGAGGAGTTTAGCAAAGAATCGTGAAGATGGCACCACCCTTCTCGAAAAAGTCCTATGAATTAAAATACTCTTGATTAAATCAAGAGCCACTAATTAACGACTCTTCTTCTTTTATTATCACATCCTACTAAACTTCATAAAATTAATTAATCAAAAAACATCATTTAGCAATTTTATATTCAAAAACCTTCAATTTTTGGCAGTAATTCATTTTCTGAAGGCCAATTACTGAGGCATTCTTTGGAGAAATAATGAAGTGCAATTTGAGATATGTGACTGAAAGAACATCGAATCAGTGAATTAATTGGAATGAAGGAATCACAAGGGACCCGCAGAAATCAGAGGCTTCGTAAATACGGATGCGCAACGCGCTTGCGGGCGATCAGCGCATTCGTGAGGGTAATTAAGAAAATTAAGAGTCATTAATTAGTATTCACTTCCTCTCTTACATAGGCGCTCCTCCTCTTGAAAAATACTGGCACAAACGCAGAGCAAGAATTCTTTCTGCTGTGGGTACATTATATTTATATCCAAAGACTTTTTATTCTCCGTACTTGCCTAACTGCCGAGATCCTACATCGAGACTTCCGTTTAAAACTTTTTTTACATCTGAGATTTTCTCACCTGTTCTGACGACCGATTTTCATCATACCGATAAATTTTCACGTGAATCGAAGCGAAACGTGTTTGTGCGAATGAAACTACAAAGTTCGTAACATTTTAACGAAAATTCTTTTTTTTTTTTCTTGTAACGAGACCTAAAATTTTATTACTTTAAATGGTTCTATTTAATGTCTAAAGAAGCCCAAAAAAATTTCATTCATTTACTCCTCTATAGGATCTCCCAAAATCAATCCCTACGCACTAAAAAATCTTTATTAATTCCCTAAATTCGAGACCTAAAATTTTATTGTACTTTGGGCTAACTTTAGTGGTGATCTTACAGAGGCAGGGGGATAAAATGTTTTAGAATTCTTTGCACATCAAAATAGAACCAATTAAAAGAATAAAATTTTAAGTTTCATGCTTTTTTTGAAAATAAAAAAGTCTTTCGTTGTCATAAACGTTGCGGACTTCAGTTTAATTTTGTGGGAACGATTTTCAATAAATTTATATATAGAGTAAATTGACTAATAAAACTACCTCCAGCTTCTTATCAACGCCCCCGAGTATATGCAAAACACGTACCATAGATTCTCCTTCTCTACTTATACATATATAAATTAATTGCAGACTTCCATTGCATTCTACGAAGCACTTCTAGGTACACTTTATAGTGTGCTCTGCACAATGTGCACATATGGAACTTTTGCTAATGCGCATTGCCACCATTGTAGGTGTATTCTCACCCGCGCATACCTATACCATATGAATTTATATGTCTAAAAACCTTTCTTGTTTCATGTTCAAGTGTTCAATTAATTGTCTATGTGCATGGAAAAAAATTAGCAACACATAGTCTTATTTTAAATCGACTTATGTCACTCGGAATAGTAAGGAATAAGAATAAGAATACACTGAGAGACTTTTTGTTAGAATAAATGATAAATATGAATGAGAATTTAGTATAATATCGTTCCGAAGTAGGGAAAACAGGGTTTGCGTATCAAAAATTAATATAGTGGTTTTCAGTCGGAAAAATTAATATTTTTGTTAGAACAAATGGAAAGGATATTTCATTAACTCTTATAAAACTTGCGAGAATTTAATATACACTATATCAAAGTTGACAAGAGAAGTTAAAACGATTGTAATACATTTTATTCGAAAGAATGAAAACATCTTTTGAAGTTGTCATACAAAGCATATGAGAATCTCAAACGACTATATGAAAAATAACTCACTCCACTAAAAAGATTTAACCTTTAGAAAGGAGAACTAAATACACAAATTAAATACAATCAAATACGGAAACACATGAACAATTATTATGTTTATTATTATATATACTTAATTTATTCACTAAATACATAATCGCACGCTTAATCAGCAGGAAAAATCGAATTCGCTGCGGCAAGATTCGAACCTAACTTATACGCATTTTATCCCTAACGGCCTAACAACTAAACCCCACGGCTAACTATACATTATAAAATATTTGGAAAAAATCTCGATAAAGTAGCGTCGCATTCCGCATATTCGGCTGCACATTCGGGCTCGATCGAAAAACGGCGGAAACATTCGAGGAGCATTCTCAAACGAAACTATACGAAAAATCAAGAATAATGATATCATAGTTTGCTATGCGTCTCAGGTTTCTGTCAACTTCATATTGACAATATCAATTTCTAAAATACGTTTTCGAGATTATGATATTCACTATTTTTCTTATTCATATTATTTTTCGAAAACTCAGTAAAAAGAATATCATTTTTTCATAGAGTTAATTTATAAAATGGAGATTCATAATATTTCCTATATAGAATACTACTTTCTCGACTTCGTGTTTTAAATACTCGTATGATAATATTAAACTATAGTACTATAGTACGAATAAGTGTGATAGAACCTCGGTTTTCCCTATTTCGGAACGATATTATACTAAATTCTCATTCATTTTTATCATTTATTCAAATAAAAAGTCTCTCAGTGTAGGAATAAGAATAGGAATAAGAAGAAAATCAGTTAGATCGTGATAATGATGATGGTCTTTATCAAAATGCGTAACTGAAGAAAATAATGTCTGAAAATGGATTACACATATCCACAGTCACACATAATTATATAAAATATATAATTATCGCACATGTCGTCAACATTTGCATGTGTGCCTAATGAAGTGCCTCCATTTGCAGAATAATATGCCAAAGTGTAACATAATACGCGTGCAGAATAACATATGCATATGTGATGTACTCCAACCACCAAAAAATAATTGCACGTAAGATATGTGTGTGTGAATGTAAAGATAGAGTCCTTCTAAAGCTCCCATGGAAAATAGGCGAGTGTGAGTCGCGTACCTCTATGCACAACATGTGTAATGTGTATGTAAGATCAAAGATGCCGGTCTCTTTCTCCCTCTCACAGTCATCTCTCTTTGCCCCGCTCTTGCATCACTCTTTCTCGCTTTTATTCATATGCACAAGAGTCTCCCTGAACTAACTATGATCGCGCCGTTTGTAACCTCGTGCGTGCGTAGATTTATCAGCAGGTGCCACGAAAATGTACTTTCCCTTAGGCCGCCTCTTTTCTTTCCCAGCGACGCTCGCGTTTTAGCTTGATTAAGTCGAGGTTTCGAATTATCCTGATTGCACGATTAGTCATTGCCCAATTCCAGCCACTGCAAGGAAGATTACCTCTGATTGTTGATCTCATGATTTCGAGGAATCTGACACCCTTCGTGTTGGGTGGTCTGTATTAAATGAAGTTTCGAGATTTCTGCACGAAAACTTTCAGTTGATATTGATGAATATCTAAAAAAAAGTTGTTTGCTGAAGAAAGTGTTGATAGCTTTCACATCTGCCTGACTTATGAAATGTTTAATCGAGGCAAACCAGTGTTTTTGAACTGTCAGCAGTTTGTTAACGCGGTGGAAGATTTTGGTGAAGATTACTCGAAATAAGTTTAAGGATCAGGTCCTCGAGTCGAGGTCGATTCGTGTTGCCGTTTTCGCCTTCGAAGGTTCGGGACACGAACGTGAACCTAGTTAACACGGCCAGGATAAGATCTTACACGCTGCCATTGCCCTGATAAATACTTATAAGCGACCTTCCTTAATTGTTCACGGAGAAGTATTTAAACTATGCCGATTGAAATACACAGCGCCATTTTACCATTTGAAACGAGCAAAATGCACAGAATCGAGAAACTGGTCGACCTTGGAACTTGCTTCACTTCCTATAAATATATTTAGTACTCTTCAATTAGACAATAACTAATAGAAGAGCAAAATTGCTTTAAAGAGGGTGTTTACTAATATTTGATTAATAAATTTCCTGCTTTTCTCGGTTATAAATACTATCGGGGATGGATTAAAGCTTCTCGTTAGATCACCCGGGTGAAAAAGCGCTTGACTTTAAAAACTCTCCATTGTACAGTTAAAAATTTAGTTTAAAAAATTGAATTTGTCAACGTTACTAATTTTTTTAATTTTAAATCGAGAAAATAACAATTAGGAATTGAATTCAACAAAACCATTGAAATCTGTTTAAATCACCTATTAAATCAAATATTTTGTAACCTCTTGAAATTCTTTCGAAGTCTCCTGATATTTTTTTAATATCGTTTGAAATCTTGTACTTTAAAATGTTTGAAAATGTTTAAAATGTATATTGTCGAAAAAAAAATGAGAAAAAAAGAGCCACTTTGAACCATGCAATACAATTCAAGACATCACAATTTTTTAAAAAATTTAAGATACCTCTTAAATTCGATTTCCGCACTGAGAAACCCGCGTTTGTACTCCCTAAATTTGAAACAGTAAAAACTCACTGATTCACAGTAAAAGTGGAAGCCTAGAGACTGACGGAAACAGTGAAAACAAATTTCACTGTTCCGACAGTAAGTATTACAGTTTTATCAGTACACTTCACTGACAAAACAGTAAAAAGTAACTGTAATAAACAGTAATACTTACTGGCACACTAGATTTTACTAACTGAACTTTACAATGAGGGGCAAAAAGCAAATTTTAATAATATTTACTAACCTCAATAGTAACTCGTAGCTGCTTACAGAATTATCAAGTATTTTAGAATAAAAACTAAAACTATTGGAGTATTTGTAAACTGTTTAGTAAAATGATGCGCAGAGACCATGCGCATCGAATTACTATCTGAGTTAGTAAAATATGTACAGTCAGAATAGTAAAAAATAAAAGCTTTGAAGGGACCTAACTTCACACTATAGCCTACATAAATTAATATTCTAGCCTACACATATTATATAATATCAAACATTAGCAATTACACACATACATATATGCACTGAATACAATTACATATATATTATTAAGCTGAAACATAAAAATCAAGTTAGAAGAAAACGAGGCTGGCGGGAATCGAACACTGGTCATCGGGGCAGCAATCGGGCGATGTTCCATCTAACCTACAAGACATTATGAGAGTGAGGAATAAAAACGTCCATATGATTGTCTATATCCGTTGTTCGACAATCGGCACACGTCGGAAACGCTCGGCTGCGCTCGGTCCAAGACTTGACGTTTTCTGTTAAATCATTTAGTAATTTCTTCTACATATTTAGTATGTTATATTACTTAAAATACTTATTACTACTATTCTTTTTGTACAATGTATTAATTTCTGTATTATTTTTCCTAAATCGGATTTTACTACAGAAAATAGTAAAGTTTGCTATTACTAAATAGGAAACCTTCTTATGAAAATAGTATAACTTATTATGTATGTATTAAAATGTCGAAATTTAAGGATTTTGCCCCAACTTGCTATCGATATTAGTACTTTTTCTAACATAGAGTTTCTCAGTGCGGTTATTTCCCAGATTTTTGCCTGATGTTATCGACACCTAGAACCTCTAGATTAGAATGGACACGTACCCTCAAAATGTTCAGATGTCGGTAAAAATGGGTAATAAGAATTTGCATTTGCCTTCAATTTTGCAAAACAGAAAACCCTCTCATCTACGATCCGGTTCGTATTTATCGATGCAGAATGCAGAAATCAAGTCCGTGGAATTGATATGACACTGGTGGGGTTTGTAATATATCAACTGGATCTAGGGTAAATCCAGGAATCGGGAGAGAGAACGATCCCGACACGGAATTACGTAAGTCATCGTTGCGAGGAATCGGGAATCCTTCTCAGAAGATCGGCAGACGCCGAAGGAGGTCGAAGGGACCCGAAGAGGGCCGATCAGGCCTCTCGGTGCGATCGACATGCCCCGCGAGGTCGTGATCGTCACTCTAGCACGATCGAGAGAAAAGGAGTGGGGGGGAGAATCGAAAAGGCAAATTCGCACGGGCCCGAGAGAGAGGGAAAGAGAGAGTAGACAAGAATAAGAGAGCGACGGAGCATATAAAAGGAAAACCGCAGAGAGGCGAGGGGCCGCGAAGAACGCCGCGGACCACCCCAGAGAGAAGTTGAGGACACGATGCGAACCGCCGGCGCCTGGCGAGGCTTTGGGGGGTCCCTTATCTTCCTCGAGTCCAACCGGGACTTGCCGACGGCCTTACTACCCCGACTGTATTCCATTATTATCGATCCAGGCTTTTTATATTGTGTAGTCCTAAGCGAGAAAAGATCGACAAAGGAGAAAAGGAAAGTCTTGGTGGGACCGGAAAAGCGTCGATGTAAAACAATGCCACGCCCAAGTCGGAGATTTCTACTTTCGCCGAGCGAAATTGAAAATAGAGGATTTATGGGGAAAATTAGATACGAGAGATTTTAGAGGCTTCCAAATGCTCTCTGGATGTAGAAAAGAGTTAACAGCCTAAAATGTTTGACATTTTTGACTAAATACCAATCTTGAAAATATGGAACTTGTGAGACATCAGTTAAATATATGGGAGACATTAGGGGATATAGGGACCGGCTCTTCCATAATATGTAGTTGAAAATTCAACTTAATTAATTCAATGAATTCATTCATTAAGCTCTATGTTTGACGGTGGTAACCAAATCTGCGTATAAAAATCAATTTTTCTCGACCTCCTTACATCTCGTTGGTCCAGTTATTAAATTTCGTGGCCAGCATTACGCACCTCAAGTTGTACCGTATGTCCTCGATTCTTTGGAGATTCGCGGAACTTCTTTTGTCTTTATCTAGGGAGAGTAATCTTGGTTTCTAGAAGAACGAGATGCTGTTTTACTGGTGCATCAGAAACAGCAGAAGAAGCAGTGTAGGCCCGTATGCAGTATTTGAGCGTGCACAGATGGAAGATCTGGACCTAGACTCTTGGCGTGTGAGAGAGTCTCGTCGCCAGAAGAAATTGGACGGCATTGCCGCAGAGGAAGGCCAGTTTGTAGATTGTGTGAGTCGCATAAGCACAGAAGCGACGTGAGATCCGTTGGACCCGCATGCGAACTGTATTGTCCCGAGGACGTATGGTAGGTAGGTTATAGTAGTAGGTACCTTAATGTCGGCATGATGAAAGAGAAGCTTGCCTTTGTCTTTTCTTCGGGGAGCTGCCAGTAAGTAGCAGGCTCTGCGGGTAGCCCCAGCAGTCCATGGCTACCGTTCTTCACTTTCGTCGTTCATTCGGTTCATTCGCGACCGATGCATTTCAAGATTTCAGATTCAAACGATCTTAATTCGCTGCAACGAATTTCCTTCAATTCGACCTTGCCTGCAGTCTCCCTTTGGGTTCTTTACATGTCCCGACAAATAGAGAAGTTCCGCAAACTTGCACCATGGGAATCCAATGCAATTTTTCAATTCGAAATTGTTATTCATTATTATTACTATTATTATTATTATTATTATTATTATTATTATTATTATTATTACTATTATTATTACTTATTATTGACAATATGAATAATAAAGTTCGATGTTTGTCAATATTGAAGCTCCTGTGTTTTCACTCAATCCTATATATTATAGTAATTTAAGAGATGTTAAGAGATTTCTAAAGATTATATGGAATAACGACAGATTTTATAGAATAAACACAAATTTTAGTGAGTTTAAAAATATTTAAAATAATTTCGCCTATTTGAATGAATTCTAAGAGATTTACGATTTTGAGCGATCATAAATTTAAAGAAATTTCAGGTATTTTATGAGAGTTCAAGGAGTTTCAAAAAATATTTTATTGAATCACTATAAGCTTTTATTCAAAAGCAGAAATGTTATTGATTCAAATGTAAATATATTGATTCAATAGTGTATTTATTGATTCCCGAACATTTTATTATGAAAGTAAAAATCTTTTCAATATTTTTTCTTATTTTTAGGTAAAGCTGTACTTGTGAAAGTTGCCAGAATATCGTGAATAAAAAGAGAAGCCAATGGAAGGCATTAAAAATTATTTTGTTTCTTATAACTCGAAAAACTTCTGAAAAACTCGATTGATTATGCTAACGATAATAATAATAATAACCATAAAGATAATAATACTAATAAAGTTCATTGGAAATAATAATTTTTTATATAGCTTTTGAGACAATGAAATTTGTGCGATTCCGTTCATTAGATATATTTGAGGAAACTTAAAATCTAAAAGGGATAACTTAGGGCTGATCTGCAGTCTGGGGAATAAATTTCAAAAGTTTATCGCAGAATCGCATGCCGGATAATGTCACTTTATTACCAAAGTGGAACGTCTGGTGCACGAGTATAAGAAGTTTCCGAACAACCAGTAGCGAGGAGAGCCATTGTGCGACAGGAAACTTGGAAGCCATAATAATTATTGGCGAACGCGGAATTATATATTGTGTCGCGGCAGCATGCAACTACGGAATATGCGACTTCTCTGACGTTCTGACATTAATAATGTCCTTCCTGTGGTGTACCGTGGTACCAACATCGTGTACCATTCCCAAGAAGCATAGTGGGAGCTTTCAAGTGACAAATTGGGGTTAAATTTACTCTCCGTTCCGAATAATATTGATTTTATTCAATATTGAGTTATTTTTACTGCGAAGGTTTAGCTACAACTCTATAATGACATGTGTTTTAAACAATTTAGTTCTTAGAAGAAATTTTTTTCCACTTTAGAACGTTTGCGTATCTAGAATTAAAAAATTGAAAGAAATTATTAGTTTGACAAAGTTTTTCCTGTCTACGATAAGCAATTAAGCTCAGCGACTCACATTTAGATGCAAAAAATCTAATGACGGAGTAGAATAAAAGGGGTTGAATGATATCGACTAAACTTACTCACCAACAATTTTTCTTTCGAAACTATTTAATTTATATACGAGTCCAACTGCTAAATGAGTCTAGAGTTTGGTGAATACTAGTACCACTCGAATGAGCGTGACAGTTTTAGGTTCAATGGGTAATATAAATTGGAGAAGTATCTGAAAAAGGGATTATGGCGTGCAGTGCGATGACACACTCCGATATTCGTCGTTTCCGTGTGGAGTGCCCTCTCGACTTTAGATTTCGATAATTATTAAAGAGAAATAGATGCCCGCTTTGCGAACTTCGCGTGTTGCTCTGAAATACACATTTTAACTCAAGAACACGATTTTTAGAGCGATTATTGAAATTTGAAGTCAAAACCAACCACGTAAATCAGATTTACCACGGAAGTACTTCAAATATAATATTCAGTTAGCATACCTGTGACATAATATTGGTTTTTAGATATCAAATTAAAAGATTCAGTTTATTACATGTTTATTTCTCATCTGGATCCTTAATATGTTTATTTAAATACCATAGGCCCGAATTTTGAGTGTATAGCAGATTTAAGTTTTTTAAAGATTTCATAATAATTCAATTTGGAAAAATTTCAAGTAATTTAAGAAGATTTCAAGGAATTTCGTAGGATTTTAAAAGAACAAAAAAAAACTTTAAGAAAAGAATATTGCAAAGGATTTCGACGAATATTTAAGGATGCGAAAAGATTTTAACAAATTTTAAGAGATTTCAAAAAATATCAAGAGATTTCATAATATTTTAAGGGATTTAAACAAGATTTTAAGAGAACTCAAAAGATTTTAAGGTTTCAAAAATTTGTAAAAATTTTAAAGGATTTTAAAAAAGTGCAAAAAATTTTACGAATTAGTGCACGCCAGATTTTAAAAGTGATCAACCCCTCACTCAAAACGTATTATAAGAGTTTGAAATTCGGAATTTAAATTTTGTGTACTCTTTTGGATAGTTTTTAAAAAATACAACTTTCTAATTACGTAAAGGCAAATAAGAAATGAAACCTAAACCTAAACCTGAGTCATGACTACCGAGTCATAAACGGTGCTTTTTACAAGTTTACAAGCAGATAAGCAGGTATATAAATGACTGTGTATTTGATTATCAGGGTGCGACAGATCGCGTGCTAGTTGAGAAGTCGTGCTTTATAAATTATGTCATGACAATACGAAGGACTTGTCCCAGGATCTCGGAACTCGAATTCGCAAAGCGCGGGTGTTCCAGCCCGTTCCGGGAATCAGAGCATCGCGTCACCGGAGCTTCTCACCCAAAAAGTGAAAAAAAAAATTGCTCACGCAAATATGATGTTAACGTTGGGAAACGTTTAATTTGTCGAGACCCGAAATCACACGCGATCATTTCCGTCTAAATTGTATTTTTAAAGTCGTTCGGATTCATGTTGAAAAATTTTGATAGGGATAAAATTCGTTTTAATAATTGAAAATATTTAAAGGAATATCAAAAGATTGAAAAAAAACTTGAAGGGATTTAGAAAAAAAATTAAAGGCTTTAATTTATGATTACAAGTTTTAAAATGATTTTAAGGAACTTTAGAAGTGACATCTAAATATTTTTAAAAACTTCAAGGGATTACAAGTGATTTAAAAATATTTTTAGGACTTTAAAAAGATTTCAAGTGGTTTTGAGGGATTTTCAAGAGATTTAGAAAGGATTTCAGAATATTTTTAGTCCTTTTAAAAAGTTTCACAAGATTTCCAAGTAATTAAAAAAGATTTGAAATATTTGAAGAGATTTACGTCACAATGCGAATTTTAATAATAGAGATGTGTAATTTATCGAAAATGGAATCGAAATTCAGATGATGAAACTCTGAATCATCGAAACCTATTTGCGACCCCCTAATTTCCTGGAGGCTTATCAAAGGTACGATGACGCGCTTCCAAGTTCTACTGAACATTCTAACTGCGACTGAGATGCGAGTTAATGGAAGTTGGTTTTCGATTAGAACCTCGATAAGCATTAGATAAGACCCATTAGACTGAAAATGCAGTTCGACAGAAACTTGCTCCCTTGATTTATACCTATCAGGTTTCAACAACTTCGAATTTAGGTTAATTATATATTTTCACTAAAAGCCGAATGAAGAAGGATCTTTTATCAAAATATTTATCTGACGACCAGTTAATTTTCATTTCAAAGTAGCAAAATTTAGAAATTATAAGAATCTATTACCAAAACGACTTGAAATTTTACAAACAAAGTAATGAAGACAAATTAAAATATTAGAATTTTTTAATGAAGTTTCAAGTCATGTGACAAAGAATAAGACAATTAAGAACAGCGAGTTTCTTCCACAAGCTGATACCATCCAATTCGGGACAAATATTGTAATCAGAGGCGCGTAATTGTTTAGAAATTGCGCGAATCGCACGCAATTAGCGACATGCACACGGCAGACAAAATTACAGCCAACCAGAGGCTCATGAGAGTCATTAGGTGGAAATAAACGGTTGAATAAATTAAATTAATATGGCACGTAAGAATGGCTAAATAGACAGTTGAGGCTTTTCACTCGCTGCACTATAATTTTCTACGTACGTGCTGAAGACAAACGTAAAACCTGCATGTTTGTACCATTTTTTATTATAATCGGTTAAACGTTATGTAGAAGCCTTGAGAATTTCACTCTGAATTTTTTTATTATTTCTCTCGAATTTCTTCTGTTTCGAAAGTTAATTTAATTTGTCTTTTTTTTCAGTCACAACAACTATAGTCACGAAGAAAAAAATGTCTTAAAATTTCAATAAATGAATAAATAAAAAACAAATTCATTTGGATCAACATAATGCAAAATTTCGCTGAAAGCAAAAAAAAACTTTGATTTTCAATCCAAGAGACTAAAATTTAAATGAAGAATTCAAAGTTGAAGTCTCAACGTCGAAAAAATTGGATAAAACTACAATAATTAAAAACTTGAAAAAAAGATAGGGAGCAAACTTGAAAAAAGAGTTAAATTAAATTAAATTAAATTAAATTTACTAAATTTTGCTAAAAGCAAAAAAAAAAAAATTTACCTTCAATGCAAGTCAATAAAACTTAAACCTAAAAATTTTTTTAATGTACCAAAAGCCTTAGAAATGATTAAAAGTAGAAAAATATTGTTCAAGAAACCATAAAAAATCTGGAAATCCAAAATCTCAATTAAAATTTTAAATAAGATTGAATAGTTAGTGTCCAAAAAATAGGAAATAGAAAGATATTGCTCCCCTCTTTCCGTCTCCTAACTCTATATATCCTCCCTTAAACTCCAGACCGTTAAACACCAATACATGAATTTCGGGGTTCATCAAAAACAATGAAGCGTCGTTTAGATTCCGACATTGCTTCGAAAGTTAATATCGAATGGGATGGGCAGCTACAAAGAATTCTTCGAAACGAGAGTCATAAAACCTGGAGACAATCGAGCTTCTCAAGAACGTCAAAATTGTCCTTTAATTCGAGCGGGATGTAAAAGATAGGGTGATTCCATTTCCCCCACCTTCTCATAATAAATGCTTCAAGAATCGCGAAATAGCGTGTCACAAAACTGTTAATTCCTCTTTCTCTGACTTCTATATGTATCGGGGAAAAAGACCTATTCCTATTCCTTCAAGCAACCACTAGGGACCACCAGGGAACCAACTCAATTCACAGAAAGAGGAGCAGACAATAAGAAAGAGACGAAACTGAATTGCGAGTAGTGCAGTTTCATAATGGCGGATAAGGTGACAGCAAGTCGTTGCTCAGCCCTGACTCCTGTTTAAACTAGGACTTGTGTCGACTTCCACAGCTCTACTTTATCTCTATATTTTATATCCTTTCTATCCAACGTAGTCGCGTTTCTTCGGGGATTGTATCGTGACGGACGGTCGTTAACTCACAACCGAGTTTCATGTACAGACGACGAGCAGCTGCTCTTTTCGACGGACTCCTCAAATTTTCGGCAGGCGTGCAAATCTCGAAAATTAGAAACCCGTTAGATTTCAAAAGATTTTAAAGGAATTTAATACTTTTCAAAGAATTGCAAGGATATTAATATCTATTTAGGGGTTTAAAAAATTTGTAAAAGATTTGCAAATATTAGAAGAAGATTTAAAAAGACGTCAAATAGTTTTGCTGGATTTCAAAACATTTTAACAGAGTTTAAAAGATTCTTGAAACTGTCTGAAAGCTGTTCAGTATAAGGCGATGTAAATTAAAATCCTAAAAAAATTTATAAGATTGAACCTGCTCTCTTTAAAGTTCGCGAAAAAGGATCTTTTCTTAATAAGACGCTACCGACGTTTCCCAATTTACGTGGTTAGTATTTTGTGTACTTCAACACATTTTAAACGAAATTAATCTTGCACGCCAGAACTTCTCCAACAAAGTCTAGAATTCAACCTAATAATTTAAAAATTGCGACTCATAATCCTATTTTGAAAATAAAATAATCGCCAATATTTTTCTGTATAATGTGCCAGCATTTGATCCCATCAGCATACGTAAAACAAAATAATTCTCGTATCGACAACTGACAATACAAAATAAATAATTCTCTATTCCACAGAAAAAAAATTAGAAACTCACGAGCTAGGTGATCCTGCCAAGCTAGGGAACTGCATAAAAGAGCCAACGTTTTTCCACTTCCTGTTGGGCTTTCCAAGAGGGAGTTTTGTTTATTCGTACATCCTTTGATCAACTGAAAATGAAAACAAATTCTTTAAACATTCATATCAATTAAAAGGGAATTACTCAAAAAAATTCGGAAATTTCCGATTTAGTTGCAGAATTAGTTATAAATTATATTTAAAAAATATCACCATGCTCATCACAGCAGTTTGACACGGATAGGGTCTCACTGGAAATTCAACATGAACAGATGAAATCATCAACCGATGATGTATCAACACTTGTGGAACCTCAACTTTAACTAGAGACGTATCATTTTCTCCAGACGGTTTTTTCGAATCATTTCTAACATTATCTTTCTTCGGGGAAAAATCTTCACTTTCGTCGTCCGTTATCTCGATAACTTTCGGTTCATTTTCCTCATTTTCGTTTTTTCGTTTAATTCCCCTCGAGTAGACACTTTTATCCGAACCCCAATTAAATACTTCTTTCCCTCTTCCAGAATTCAGTACAGCCTGAAACTTGGATTTTAAATCTTCCGTATTTTGTGCAACATCGTTCTCATCATCAGTCAAAAATTCGACATCTTTGTGTTTGGGATAATCATGAATAAAACGTTTTTTTGACATTTTCTTAGGCAACTCTTGATCCCTATATCCTGAAAAAGCAAAAAATAATAATTTTCCAATCCTCCGCGATAATGATAGAATGTAAACAACATTTTTTCCGGAGAATTCTTATAGGTTAGAAGAATAATTCGTGTTCGCGCAAGAGATACTTTGCTTATCAGAATTATATTTGTCCACAGTGCAAGAAAAGCTTCTAAACTCGACACTTTTGATACAATGTGAAATATTTTACTCGATTTTCAAAATAATTGCATCGCCGAGAGAATTAACATAACCTTAAAACTCGTGGCGATTTCGTGAAATTTGTATATGTGCTGAGCGTGCTGAGATAAGTTGATACTCACGTTTAAAAATTGTGTAAATAGACGCTAACACTATTAAAGCTCCGAAAATAACAATCATCACATAATTTCTTACATGATTAGCTATTTTATTCACATGAAAAACACACGAAAACACCAGGACAATTCAACTTTCTATCACAGGAAGGCGCCAATTCCAACAAGAAACAAGAAAAGTCACGTGATCATCTATCGAGTGTACAAAGTCGCAGTTCGCTTCGAGATATCGAATATATTCAAACTGAGAAAATTTTCAGAAATTGTGAATTTCGTGGAAAAAGTTTTAATTATACACAAATGTTGTTCTATTATGTATTAAAAATTGTTTTAAAATTCTTTTTTTAGATTAACAAAAGAATTATGAGCAAGAAACTCTTTATATTACAGAAAAATCGTACTTAATCTCTCCGAAAAATTCTAATCTACTAAAAACAAATGCAGGTTGTTCAGTGCCGTAGTAATTGAGACATAACCCTGAATTTTATAATATAACTTTTTTTGACCCATTTTTTGGAGTTTTTGACTCAAATTTTTTTACTGAAATAAGGAAAAATTAAAATATAAAAATTAATATGATGATGAAGATAAAAAATTAAGATTATCTGACATTTAAGGTTAGGTGCAGTTATGAACCCTAGAAATTCGATCCTGGCCAATTCATCTTCGTTTTTCTGCCTGAAATATGATTATTATTACAAATAACCGTTAGAAAAATGCTAACCTTCGCGTCCTTTGTTGAGTTTCTTTTAGCGTCGTGTATAATAAAAGGAAAGTAAGTGGAACATAGTGATTAAATGATTATTTGTGCATTTCGATCTTGTTTTGGTAATTGGGATTTGTTTTTTGTTTTGGTTTTCGTTTGTTCTACGGGTGGCGTAGTTTATAGATAAAAGAAAGTGTTTGCGTTTCGGGTTTCAAGTGTTTCACCATCAGTGAATGGTATTGTGTGATTGCGTCTTTAAAAGTTTTGGCCAACTATTTTGAAGCTCTCCAAAGATACAGCTCTTCGGAAAATTTGAGTTGGTAAGTTCCTAACCCTATTTTTGAACAATATTGAATATCATTTGCGTTAATTGTGTTGCAGAGTGACGAGAGGGGAAGCATGTGGGAAGCATGTTAAATCTTCCAAAGTTGGGTTATGTTTTTGATGGAGAAAAATCTTCTCATTAAATCAATTTTCGTCCTTTTAGTAATTGGCCACTTTGAAATGACTAATATATTTGAACTGATATAAAATTTCTAAAACGACGAAAGAAATTCAAAACGTGTTGGAATTTTGGGACGATTCTCTGATGTCCGACCTTTTGTTGGATATTCATCCGTCCTATCTTAACTGCGTGTGCGAAATATGAAATATAAATAAAACATATTCTTACTCCAACATGCAATAAAAATGTGGGGAGATAAAGGCAATGCGCGAGGAATACGAAATGTGCGGTGTCCCTCGCCCTTCTCTTATATTCGGACTGTCCCTTTTATATCGTGCAGGAAAAGAGTAGAGCATTTGCAGTGATTGCCGGACTTCTTCTGGCCAAAAGGGCAGGGAAATATGTATTTATATCACATGTATTTATTGTCGCACAATGGTCTGATTTCTCATGCCGTCGGTTTCGTAGTCCAGCTCCCACAGGAGCATTTTTCTAACATTCGTAATTTGTCATTTTTGCTGAACGACCGCGTAAACAGCGGTACCGGAAATAATCCTCTTGTCTATATCGGTCACGAATTTAAAATATGTCGAATATTTTATTCGTTAATATAAAGGTCAAAATACACGCTCGTTGAAGTCTGAATATCTTTCCGCGTTTACATAAGAGTAAAAGAGATAGAGCATGAAAAATTGGACAAAAAGAACTCTCCATCTCTTTTACTCTTATGTAAACGCGGAAAGATATCCACACTTCGACGAGCGTGTATTTTGGCCTTAAATCGGTATGAATTAATAAACGTAGATAGGTATATTTTATTGTGAAAACAGCAAAAGTTGCACGTGTTCCTGAATTATTTTGAAATTTCTCGAAATCTTTGGAAAAATCTTTTTAAATACTACGAAATTCCTTAAAATTGGTTAAAATAGCTTCAGATATTTAAAAAAATTTTGAAATGATTTCGAAATCTTTTTAAATTTGTTATTTTTTTATACTCAAAAATATTATAAAATCCTTTGAAATCTCGATATAGACCTTAAAATATTCTTTAAATAACCGAAAATCTCTTGTAAACCTTCGACAAAATCCCTTGATTTTTTTTTAATACTTCTCACGTATTGCTCGAAATTGTTAAAATCTTTGGAAATCCTGCAAAATTCTTGCACAACCCCTTGAAATTTTTTTAAATCGTACTTAAATAATTTGAAACCCTTGAAATTTTTGGAAATCTTTTCATATAATTTAAAACCTCTTTTAATATCCCAGAAAATATTTTTAAACTCCTTAAGGGCATGTGATACTTTACCATAAGAGCAAATTAGTTATACCGATTATACATTCATAATAATAAATATTGTTAGTAAATAAGAGTCAATAAACCTTCGTCTCATGTAAACGAAGGTTTATTGACTCTTATTAGCTAAAAATATTTATTATTACGAATGTATAATTAGTATAACTAATTTGCTCTTATGGTAAAGTATCACATGTCCTTAAAATATTTGAAAATCTCCAGTAATCGTTTGGAAATCCCCTGAACTTTTTTTTAAATCTTTCGAAATTCTATAAAAATCCTTTTTAAGTCCGTTAAAACTTTTTTAAACCGTGGAATGGTTTAAAGGCATGTAATACTTTACCATAAGAGCAAATTAGTTATACCAATTATACATTCATAATAATAAATATTTTTAGTAAATAAGAGTCAATAAACCTTCCTCTCATGTAGACGAAGGTTTATTGACTCTTATTAGCTAAAAATATTTATTATTATGAATGTATAATTGGTATAACTAATTTGCTCTTATGGTAAAGTATTACATACCCTTAAGGCTTTTCATTCAAAAATCTTGTTTTGTTACAGTAAAAAGACATGCTGGTATGGTAGAGTTCAGGTTAGTTGAACATTTCCTTTTTGAAAAAATTGTAGATTCGAAAAATGACTAAAGAAATTACCAAAAAATGACTAGACAATAGACAGATGATCAAGATACAACATAATTCCCCCATACAAACTAGTCTGGTGCTATAACAATATAACACCAATGTTCTATAATGAAGCCAAGCATATAACGTCGCATTGCGTCGGTGAGAGCACTATCGCAGCTACTTAATTAAGGCGTGGCGACTGCATCCACGAGATGACCCTCGCTTTTATTTCACGAGAACGCCTATCCCAGGAGCGTATCTATCAACTCTAAAGATAAGATAAGAGGGTCATCTACAGGAGAGATAGTTATCGCCTGAACGGACACCAAACTTCGGCGACCCTTGAAAGTGAAGACCATATGTGGCCTTCTTATCTTCTATCGTATTATAGGCCACCTATTCGACTAGTACATATATTTCTAGTACATATATAGTATATGTACATATACGTATATGTATTTGTATTATATGTTTGCAAGTGTGGGAGTTCGCTCTTCTTCCCTTATTTGGATCTCGTTGGGACTCAGTGAATATAAGGGAGGCGGAGGTCAAGGGTGGGTCAAATTGAGTACATTTATGTCCAGGAGCTGCGCTAAAAGTAAAACAAAAGAATCATGCTGGCTGGGGGACTCCGTGAAGAAATTTCCCCAACGCACGAGGGCATTTTGTCCGAATTTATTAAGACTTGAAACTCGATTTTAAATGATCTAATTACTTAAAATATTATTTTTAAAATCCTTTGTTGAAATCTCTTGAAACTTTTTCAAACCTCTTGGAAACCTTTTTATTCTCTTGAATTTTTTTTTAAATCTTTTGAAATCCCAAGGTGCAAATTTTTTGAAATATTTCGCAACCCTACTGAATCCCTTGAAAATCTTTTTAGATCCCTTAAAATATTTTTAATTTTCTTGAAAGTCTTTCGAATTCCCGTGAAGTTTTTTGTAATCTTGTGTTTGAATATCCCTAATTCTCTTGAATTTTTCACTGGTTTAAGAGATTGGAGGTGTTTATAACGTAAACAGATAGAGAGAATTTTTTTGACGAAGTAAAAAGTTTAGGAATACTGTCAGACAATAATTTTCCCTTGGGATAGTAGAAGGACATCGATCAGACGTGATCACAGTGGAATTAGCCGTCCCTTGCAGAACTCGATTTTCTTCCACCCCCATTCCACCCACGACATCCTCGTTTCGTCTATCCTGCCCCCTTTTTCACCCGAGAAAAAGGACAGGAGATAAACGAAGAGACAACTTGTCTAAAATAATTTTGTCTTCTACACTAGCTTTCAAAGCTAAAAAGATATTTGATAATCAACTTAAAACTGTAATAATATTTCATGTGAAACAAATTTATTATTTGTATATTAGCAAATTTTGGAAATTCTTTGAATATCAAGTGTCAACTCTTGGGAGTATGAAAATAAAATATGGATCCTGGAGCACCCTTTCTCGATTTTTTGCCATAAAGAAACGTCATGGCAAATTAATCGTACGAGCTAGGAAATGTGTGATTTAATAAAAAGCTTCCCCTTCGGGGTAGACGCGTATCCCGTCGTGTAATAAGTTTAGTTTCTGCAACGAAACCCATAAAACATCAAGAGTGACTCCCAGCGTGATACGGTGTTCGTGGTCCTCGAATCAAAGATATACTTCCGTCTTCCTAGTTATGGTTTCACTTTTCTAGGGGTCTACAAGTGCCACAAAGCTTTGTCTCCGCCTCCACAAAAATCGTAAAATAGAATAAGCACCCTTAATTTCATCAAAAAGAAAAATTTTTAATTTCTGATTTTTTATAGGAAAAGTATCGACATTTTTCTACTTTATTTTCTTTTTATTTCATTTCTACTTTATCATTTTTTTTGATCGGGAAAAACTCAGGAATTTCAAATTATCTAATTACTAGACACCCTGAGATTTTGATGAGTGAGGTTCGAATATTACTTTTTTTTGGCTGAAGGTTATTTACCTTTGGAAAAATTAATTACGTTTTAGAAAAGTCGTCTCTTGCCTTTTAATTAAAATTTAACTTATATGATCAAACTAAGTTTTTTAAGTACAGAAAAATGTATTTCTACTTCTTTCGTGCTTTTATCTAGTCGTACTCTTTCCAGGCATTAAAAAACTCGCTTTCCCTAGAAAAGTAAACAAAAAATTGATACATTATTTCGTGACATTATAGCTTCCCCAAACAAATGTCTGATTTCGATGTCTGTACAAGACCATCAAAGGGGGTGAAAATGATTCCTTATCCCAAATGACAGATCAGCGCAGCACGTTCCTGGTCTATTCGCCACTGACCCTTGACCTCCAGTTCGATCCAGCAATTAATCTGGAATTGGATAGGAGATGGCAAATTCTACTAGTTTTCGAGAGTAACAGAGATAGCCACCCCAATTCTCTTGGCCAAAGTGTAGCAGCAGCGAAGGCGACTCAGTGAGGTGGAGTGGGTCGGGGGTTCGCCTTGGCGGAGGAACAGGGTGGTAGACTGGGGTAAAGTTCACTCGAGTGAGAGTACGACGATCACACAGGACATTGAGCACCGCGACGCCGACTGCGCCAAATTATAACTTATTTTATGACTTTTTTGCACCGGCCATTTAACCTGCCAGGAAACCGAGGGAGTCACGGTGGTCTCGCGACAAATTCGGAAATGAAATCACACCCTAATAACTTCCAGCCTCGGTCTCGTAACTACAAAACGTCCCCCTTTTTTCCCAGCTTTTGGCGCAAATTTTTCTCACAATACAGGAAAGTAGATCGTCAAAAATGGGATTGGCTTATTTGGGAAAGTTTAGCAGTCCCTCGTCCTTCAGATTGTTCAGTGATGTTATATTTCAATCAGGAGTTTACTTCACTTCTGATAAATTTAGTGTTCCCAACAAAAATTGTTGTATCACATCTTCCCAAATTTGAATCGAAGATGTCAAGGCATAAATGCAATCAATTTTACGCTCGAAGTTTCATCTGATTTCGAATCTGAGATAACCATCAAGTTATCGTATTAAATTTATTCAGGAGGAAACCTTTCCCTAATGTCTGACAGGTCAAAATAATGGAAATGGTTAAATCGTTCCGAGTCATTTATATTCAACTCGTTTCTCATTGCTTTGTCCTAAACACTTTCTTAGGATACACTTTACTATTCTAGCGCAGTTATTCTACATTTAAAATAAATTTTGGGACAGCATGGGCCAGTAAAGGTGGTGACAAAATTCTTAGGAAAAGTAGTTAACGATCAAGTCGTAACCAGTCAGGCTCGACACCTATAAACACCGGAAAGACGCAATAACTCGCAAGCGCATCCTATTCTTCACGCCGGACGAGCACACATGTCGTTAGGGATCCATGTAAGTCTATGAGAACTGCAATGCGGGGAAATAGTATACCAAAATGCATTAGATGAGTCCACATTGTCGTAGGTATCAATCTAGGTTATTACTCTCAAAATTAGGGTCAAGTTTGCATAAGAATTGAAAGAGATTTTGCTGTAAGAGAAATCATACTATTTTTAAGACAAAAATTGGGTAAGTCAGGTTCGGAACAGTTCGGACCGGTTGAACCTTTTTCGTTACCGACATAACGTTTGTGCAGATTATTGCACAGCGCCTACATAGACGTCAGTCTTTAGAGGTTACACGAAAAAAATATGTCTAGTAAAAAGTGTAGAATTAGTCCAGGAGTTTTGGACGGGTAGCAAAATGTTGGAGATCTTGAATGACTT
>CAJFCO010000348.1:298096-376105 GCA_904066015.1 Synergus gifuensis
ACGTATAATTGGTATAACTAATTTGCTCTTATGGTAAAGTATTACATGCCCTTAAATCAACAATTTTTTTACTTGATTCAAAAATTAATTTAATCATTTATAGATAATAATTTTAAAAATGAAAGAAATAGTATAGTTAGTTCGAGTATGTACTTTAAAATTGGATTCATTATCGGGTGAAAAAGATTTATGAATCTAGTGGGCCAGAAATCTGATTACAAGAGTATGGAAACCGGAAACTACTTCCTTTGTACGATTTGAGTGTCCAAATTTCGTGTGCCAGGTGTATAACGAAATGTATCAAAAGCCCTTAATTTTCGGTTGACTCTGTTGATGAAATTACATATTGCGTATAAAAGTGCATAGAAATGCAAATTTTTTTTCTCACATTTTATACATTTTTCACATTGTATAGGTGAGGATGAATGGTAAACTCTTCCTTCTAGCGAGCCGCACCTGCAACCTGTTTTCAGTCGCTTCCTCTTTTACCATTCAAGGGCGAGAGGCGTTTTGCAACACATGGCTTAACCACATCGTGTTAAGTGCGATGCACACGTGTAAACTCGCGCAATGTTTATCTCTCGCGTTTGCCCAAGCAAATCGGAATTCTCACCAAACGAATATTTCGTCCTAATGACTTTTCACCTGCAGCTTATTATTTATTTTTATTGTCTGTCGATTTTTTTTCAATTATGTTTCCATGCCCAGGTTTCATGTTTATTTTACTAAATTATTCCTAGTTCAGTTTCATTACTGAATTTTACTGCTCGAAAAGGGGTGAAGTACTTTATATTGCGAGGTCTAATTTAGAAATACCAAGTCTTAGATTTAATTAATTAAATTCTTAATGCTTCAGAGGCGAAGATTTCAATTTTCATATTTCAGATTCGCTTTTCCGACAAAAAATCCTAGTTGGGAGAAATATATTTTGAAACCCCTTCTTTGTCAAACTCCCTTCCCTAATTTGAAAGAAGTAGGGGTTATGACAACATATTTTCAAGTTTTAGATTCAGAATTGAAAAAAAAAATGTGATCGGGTAAAACTAAAGGGTTATAGGGGTTCTGGCATGAAACCATATATCTGGAAAAATATATGTGGTCATACATCCTTCTTAGGCACATACACCTTAAGTCACATTTGAAATGAAATCCCGTGGCAAAATATCTATCTTATCACATCCCTTTCCTTGTTGCACAACGCACACCCCTTAAGTCATAGCTGTCCACTATACGGAAAAGAAAAGGGGTGTGACAACATATTTTCAAATTTTAGAATCGTTTTTCAAGTAGAAAAACCCCATCATACAAAATAAGAAGTCGCACCCCCTTCCTAGTCACACCTCTAATTGAAAAAGGCCATAGGGTGTGACGAAATTTCCTTAAGTTTCAGATTGGAAAAATGGTTTAAACCGTGAAGTAACCGGGAATTATTTTCTGAGATTCGATTGGCTATACCTATTTTGTTTTGTTCAGTGATAATAAACATTATGGAGGTTTCGATTAAAATAAATTCTTTTCCTTACAACCGATAATGAAAAATTGTTCTCCATATTCGTTTTTGGTGCGGGACTTATGTTTTCCCGAAAATGGGCGTCACCTAGCTACAATTTAAGCAGAAGTCAGTGAGCCGCGCATTAAAGTGACAGAAATTGGCCGCGCCTGAAGTGTCCGCTTCGTTCTAACCAATGGCTCAGGGAATCATTTCCATATTGTAATGTCCCGTATCCTGTTGCCGGAGCGGTTGATATTATACGCTAACAAACCATTTAGACCAGGTGTTAAATTGTCTGTGACGCCTGAACCGTCGCATTCGCCACCGGGATATTATAATAATACGTCGAGTGTGGGCCTATGCATTTGTATTAGAAAGAGAAGAAATAGGAAGTGAAGGAGAAAAAGAGAAAAAGAATAAAGATTGGGACCCAAACGAGAGCTAATAGCTCTAAATTGACCAGAAAAATGGCTTGGCCGATTCGAAACGCAAACTAAATACCTATACTGTCATTATTACTGTGATTAAGCCAGAGAATTCTGGGTGTTGGGACTCTGATTCCTGTTTGTTGGTTTCACGCG
This sequence comes from Synergus gifuensis, assembly GCA_904066015.1. Lineage (NCBI taxonomy): Eukaryota > Metazoa > Arthropoda > Insecta > Hymenoptera > Cynipidae > Synergus > Synergus gifuensis. The sequence goes on from CAJFCO010000348.1 coordinate 300,170, forward strand.
AAATCGAAGAAGCAATATCGTTATTTGTGGATTTGAAAATTTTTTGGTTAAAGAAGAATCTGAAATATTGATGATATTATTGGGAATTAGATTTCATGACCGAGAATTCTCCGGGGAGGTAAATCTCTGATTAATGAGCAATTACTGTAGTCATTTGGGAAGCGGCACTTTTCTTCTCGACATTATTTATTTTATTGCTAATTACTTTATTGGGCGTTTAATTTTATCGAAATATCTCTTAATTTATTTTTTTCACAACAACAACAGAATTTCCGTGTTTTTTTTTTTTTTGTTTTTTTGTGTGTGTTCCCAATCATAAAGTAGATGTGGAGATCTTGTGCTGTCCATAATAGTAGGCAAAAAGTATCAAACTACTTTTAATTTTTTAGTTTTCTGTGACTATAACTGTAAATGATGATGACAATGACATTTATTTTTTTTGTTTGATATCTTATTGGTTATATTAATTCGAATATCTTGAGAGAATTAAATTCTTGTTCGTTAAAAAAAGGAACGCTTTTTAAATGTCTCAGAAAGTAATTAAAAGTTAATGTGATGAATAATTTTGTAAGTGAAAGGAGGAAGTTTTAAATATCACGACTTTTTTCTTTTTGTATAAAATAAAATGAGCATGAGCCCTTAATAAGAGGTTTTCACATTATCCCCTGAAGAGCCGTCGAAAAGGCCATGGTATGAAAAACCGATGATTATCTTCAAGATAAATGTAAAAAAGCGCGATCTAAATGTAAAATTTGTAAATTTAACTCTCGCCAGTCCAGCTGCTCGAGTTAACTCGAATTTATGTCATTCACATTGATAATTTGTTCCTCTTTGCTATATAGATGGCTTTAAAAGAACATTAAAATCTACAGAATAGAATAATACAATTTTAAATTTTAATTATATCCTTACATAATTAATTTCGAAAATAATTAAAAATGCTTTAGGAACTCAATTATAAACTGAATAAATTGACTAATGATACGAAATTAAAATTGAAGATTAATTATACTAATAATTTCAAAACTTTATTAAGATTAAGATCGAAATATTAAGCTATAGTTTTTTTATTGAATTTAAACATTTTATGAAAAATATAATTATGATTCAATCCATTATAATTGCTTAAAAGAAAATTATAAATGCAAATAATAAATTGCATTGATTTCAGCGAAATTACTGTTTCCAGTGAATTTATAAATTAACTACGTTTCTAATTCTGAATAATTCCTCTGATATATAATAAGTAAAATTTTAAATAAAATTATTAATGAATTGAATTAATTATTCTACCGGAATTTCCATATCTAAAAAAAACTTGAATTTTTTAATGCATTTTAATTCTTTGAATACTTTTGAAACCTTTTAATTATTATCAACTTTTTGAATTTATTTCTTTATATCCTCAAATCATATACAAATTTTTGAAATTATTCGAATGGAGGTAAATGGCCTAGTTTTAGGAAATAATATTTTTTATTGCGATCGTAAAATTGGGGAAACTAAATTTGTTCTTGTGGTAGTTATCACATGCCCTTAAAATTAAAAAATAATTTTTTTATTAAAATAAAAAAAATCCCACTTGCTCAAATTCTGGATCACGAAACGTTTTAAACCTTCACTGCGGCCTCGCTTAGTCAAAGTGTGTGAGCACTGAGCATACCTTGTAGCAATAACTTCCCCAGGCGAATGTGCAGAAAAATACCAGTAAATGCGGGCTCCACATACACGTATGATGGTCGTGTGTGGGCCTCATGAGCCCTAAGTTTGTGAGAGCGGCCTTATCTCACCTCATTACTTTACATTAACCGCGGCAAAATACTTAATATATTACCATGCCGTAATTCCGTAATTCCAGTGAAACGATGCTTAATTCGGTCATTAATTCGGCTGCCGTAATACGAAGCGCGAAACGAACGAGTCCTTGTATCGACGACTCACATGAATTTTTACTCGAAGGCTCTCTCCGTACTAAAGAAATAAATTACAACCCCTACATGACTTCCAGATAGAGATATTTACAAGCCATTCTAAAATAATAATTATATAGACCCACTCTCAGAGATTTTTTTAAAAGTGATATTCATAGTAATCGAAGTCGTTTACATTGATCGAGAATATTTTAATATTTTATACTCTAATAATTATGAAAATTCTTATAATATGGGTAATTAATAGTCACGGATTGGTTAATTCATTATTTATTCGATCATGGGGAATGTGTTTGTAAATATTGATTATGATTTGTTGGTTCTTGAGAAATTTTAATTATTTATTATAGTTAAGTATATCTTGATACTTTAATCAGCGCTAAAGAATTTTAAGAATTTATATCTTATTTATATTAATAAAATTAAAGAATTCAATTGTAATTTACATTTATTTAAATTATAGCAGTTTTTATATTGTTTTTCAACACCATGTTGCATGTTTACATTTACAACTTTCACAATATTTGGAATTCAATGGAGAAAAAGAGGATTTTGAAATTAAGCTGTCCTTGATAAATATTTAATAAAAATTATTAGGTACATTCAATAGCCAAAATTTGAAGATAAATAATTCGAAAAATAGTTGGTGAAAAAGAAATAGAAAATATAGAAGTTCTTGAAGATTTATAAAAACTATGAAAGCGACATTTGTAACATTACAAAAGTGGAGACTGCAATCCATTATCACATTATCGGAAAATCATACGTTATCTATAGTAGCTAATAAATTATCTGAAGGGAAAGCTTCGAGATTGCACACCCTCGAATATACTATTGCTGACAGGTAATGTCGAAAGAATCAGGGGGAGAGAGTAATTACTTTAATGATCTGTTCTTTACGAGAGCCATGACAGTAATTTCTTATAGTTTTATTTTTACTTTATTTGCTTTCAAGGCAGACTCCAGAATCCATATGCATTTTTTTCTCTTGAAATTTTATATAATTTACTGATTATTTGTCAATTTATGACTTCTGAATATCAATTCTTTCTCGATATTGACGACAATTTATCCAGCATTTAAGTTTGAAAAAATTATAAAATAGATAATTCAAAAGGATTAAATATATTTTAATGGAATTCAACTTTCTTCAATTTTTCAGGAATTTCACAAGATTTTATGCGACTTTACATTGGATTTTGAGAAATTGTAAAAGATTTCATGTAATGTTAAACAACACTTTTGAATTCTTTTGAATTCCTCGAATGTTTTTGAAACCTTCGAATTCATGAAATTCTTTGAGGCCAACATATTATTATGTAGTCAAAGAAAATGAAAATTTGCTCATGAACCAAATTAAAGAATTAGGAAAATAAATTTTTGCGACCACTCTGTGGTAGAAAGTGATTTAAAGCTCAAAATTATTGACGAGTCGGTAGATAAGTGAACTGAATGTGACCGCATTGAATGTGAAAGCTCGATGATTTTGTTTGCCAAGCGGGGCTTTGTAATCGGCTTGCATGAGGCACGCATTCAAGGCTTTCGAGCCAGTTTGCGTTTAAAACGAACATTACAAATCAATATAATACATATAACAAGGACAAGCAGGTTGTAGGTGATGCGACGTTTAATTTGCGACGAGATCGTGGGTGGATAACGATAAATAAAACGTCGCGGACGATCGCGTGGATCTGCCGCGGTACCAACCTACCAACTGTCACGGTCTCCAGTCCTGAGTCCTGAAAACGGAATAAGAACCGGTGAAGGAATGAGAAAGAGGGATGGATAACGAGACGTTGACGGGCCAATTAGATCCTAAATGCCGTAATAATTTCCTTTAGTAAATGCCGAGTGATGTTGTAAAGCAAACTGTAAAGGGAAACCGGGAATGATGTAGATATTCTACTCATATTTGGTTGAAGGGTTGGCTTCTAATGAAAGAGTCCAACCTTTAATTTTCCCAGGAATCGATTTTTACTTTCCCTACTTATTTTACTTTATTTGTGCTGGTTATACATCGGCGAAAATAGAAGTTTGTACAGCAGTACATGCAACTACAACATTCTCCTGGTGGACTTGTTTGTCTAATTTGACTAATATCCTTCTTGTTAAACATAATTGATGGATTTAGTCAATTCTCCAAGAATAGGATTTGTCAGACCCATTTAGGAAAATTACTCCATTTAAATTTATAGGTAAATAGGAACGTATTCTTTTTAATGTATAGAAATTATTTTTAGATGTACCCAGCTGAAAAAATTCACGTAGAATTTTCTAAAACTGATAAAATATTTATAGTTCTTGAAAAATTTTTTATAATCCATTTTAATCTTTTCCAACCCCTAAATATATTTTGAATTCTTTTGAATTTTTGGCAACTATTTTGATTTTTCCTCTACATTTGTTTCATTCTATGGAATTCTGTTAAGTTATTTCGTATTTTCTGAATTGTTTCGATTTTTTAAATTCAATTTAATTCTCTTGAATTCCTTTGAATATTTTCGAGTTAAATCTAATATTTCTATAATTTTGTCGAATATTGAATAGTTTAGAAGACTTTTTAATATTTGTAAACTTTTTCAGTTACTTGGATTTCTTTGTAATTCTTTTGATTTGCGTTTAAATTATTTGACATTCTTCTTCATTTCTTTATTTTGCTTGATTTACACATTAAAAGGCGGCCCACTGATACCATGGCCCTACGAAGAATAAAAATAAGACCTTTCTTTAAATAAATCGCTTTAGTTTCCAAGAAAAACCTCAATTCACAATTGAAAAAATAAATTTCACATCTCCGGTGCAACTTTGTCCATATATATTTTTCTTTCTGTATCTTGGATAGAATATTAAAAGCAACAGTTGTAAAGCGGATGACCGGCAAATGTGGTTGTATACCGGACGGGAACGACTTTATGGTCGAAGCTCGTTCAAGTTTCTGAGATGGTTGGAAGTGAATCCTCCCGATGCCAGCATTCGAATTCGATGGCATGTCGCCGTTTCACACCCTAAGTGGCGCGGTGTCTCTGTTCCTTTACAAATACAAATTCCACCTTTCCTCACCGATAATCACACATGATACTATTACCCAGAAAAGGAAACTGAATAAAAGATGAGATTCACACCGAGTCTTGTTCGCGGTCCTCTTTTGGTTTTTCTGTCGCTTTTTGCACCTCTATACACCAAGCTGAACGGCTTCCTTTTCGAATCTTTACTTCCTCTGGTTAATAAAGTGGCTATAAAAGTTAGAAAAGAAACTCTTTTACACTGGGAAATCATTTTTTTTTTCATCGTTTAATGCATTCGTCTTTCTCAAAGTTAAAACTGAAGTATTCGAATTCATTTTCGCTTTTCATATGCGGTCAGTTAAAACCAAATCTATAATCGAAATCAAAACAGATAATATCTTTGAGATTATCTATTAATTTTTTAAAATTATTTTAATGAAGAATTTTACTGAATTAATACAAGACGTCTATTTTAATCTAGAAATATTTATTTTTTAGAAACCGTTTGGAGAGTTGTCTTCATTCTTCGATCAGCTGTTGCGTCTATAATAAAAGGTAAAGTGAATATAAATATATATGTATTTTGCTTGTAATTCCGTCTTCTGAAGGACACAACTTAACTCTTATCTAATGATTGCGTTGATAATATAATATAAGAATCTTCATTATTCTTATATTCTTCATTAATCTCATTCCTTCATTATTCAGACTACATTTATAAATATTATGGTCTTTTCTTATTTATCTCTGAGAATTCCTAAACAAATTTTCAAATCCATTACAATTCTTGAGATATTCATAAAATTGTTCAAAATGCCTTTGAAGTATGTACTGAAAATTCCAAAATATGTTTCAAATCATAAAATGTTTTAAAATCCTGCAAATTAAAAAAATATCTATTCAAATAATTTATAATTTATAATAATTTTTATTTCTGAAAGTTATTGGCCGCATGGAGTAGTTTAAGTCTTCTGTATTCCTCTGAATACTTTTGCATTCTTTTTATTTCTCTCTATTCCCTTTGTATTCATGTAATTTCTTAAAAAATTTTAAGAATAATTATCAATATCCTGTTTATGAATGTAATTTATGTACAATGTACATCCTTCCGGGTAGGAAATATTATATTGAATAGATAGATCATTCACAGTTTAAGATGACATCCGTTTGGCTATATGTTTATATATATTGACCAACAACAGCATCTTTTACGAATGTTATCGAAAATGAAGTAATTCTTGGTTGACATCTGAATTCTCATAACACACATCCGTTGCGTACAGTGTCACATTGTCACACTGTCACAGAATGCACAAGTGCGCGTATAAGCTGTGAAATGCACAGCTGTTGACCCGCAGCTAAAAAGCATTTTAAATAACCGTCGTAAACGACGAATAATAACCAACCAGGAGTGGGCACGTACGCGAATACTCTTCGCTCATTGTTAGTGTGTTCTAAGTGACTTACACACCATTTCAAAGAAAATAATACTCGCCCCAGACGCGAGCCTTTCACACTCGTGAGACACTGTACGAGTGCGAACTGCATGCAAGGCGCAAAGTAGTCCTCAGTTTCGCCCTCTGCGGGTCGACGACTTTGTTGCACGCACTAAAAAAACCATACACACCCGCTATTTATTGCGACGTTTCGAAAGATAAAAATGTTGTTCATTATAGCGCAGTATCGGTGCTGGATATTATTACTTTGAAATATACTTTACGATAAGCTCCTTTACGTGATGTTGAAAAAATTACCGGCAAAATTACACGGCAGGTGATTTTAAAACGGTTTTCCGGACATAAGTTTCTTTCTTTCTTTGCTCTTAAGGGCAAATGGTAAACTATAAATTTACCGATCGTACCATATTTTCTCCAACTTCTTATTATTTTTAAACCAAAGAAGCTGAAATTTTGGGAAATGAGAGAAAATATATATGAGTGCGCGTCGATCTTCTCATTAAAGTTTGTATTTTGTATTAAATAGTGCAGTTTTAATTAATTTAAAAATATGTAATGTTATTAGGAGTAGAGTAGTAATGAAAGTAGTAGTAGTAGTAAAGCTTTAGTAGTAATGAAACGAGGGCACTAAAGCTTTATTCCCAATTACATTACATGTTTCAAAATTAATTAAAATTGCACTATACTAAAAAAATACAAACTTTAATGTCTCACATCGTGAATTTTTTTTTAAATTGCCTTTCTAGCAACTTTTTGAAGAAAAATGCGAACGAAATATTTTTAATTTTTTTAATTTCGCATGAATTTTTAAATTCAGTTTGTGTACTTGAATTCCGTCTTAATTATTTTAAATTCTTATATGAACTGAACTTAAATTCACTTAAAATATTTTATTTTGAATTTCGTTTATAAAATAAAAATCTTGGGAACTGTTCCACTTTGTAGTCCATTAAATGTTTTATGCTTTTATGTTAATCTAAGACACAATCTCTTTCGCGGGAAACTTATGAAAGACACACTTTTCTTCCGTTTTTTTTCGATTGACACTTTTTTCATTGAAAATAGTATCAGACTTATCTCACGTTTTTGTAGATCCCAGGCGTGTGAGTTAGGTACGTACGTATTCTTGACTTCAGAAGGTGTACAAAGGCTGGTAAAGAAACTGCGGCGTGCTTTTTAAGTATTTCATTAGCCTCTTCTTTTCGGTTACAAGGTGCAAGGTATATACTTGAGTGTACTAGTAATTAGAAGCGAACTCAAAGCTACTGAATCACGTGTTCTATTCCCGAGTCAGTCAAAGTGTGAAAGTTTACCATTATTCTCACCATAGATCCTCCAATATAGTCTCAAAAGAACAAGCGTTTAACATCTTTAAACATTTTTACAGTCAACTTTAGAAAACTCGAAACTTTTAAAAATTATATTTAAAACTCAATGCAACAGTTAAGAGTGGAAAGAGTTCTGGATTAGAAAGATTTTAAACTTACAACTGATTGAAATTTAAGGGTGTTGGAACCTATAGTCTATTCAAAATTTGTTTCCTTCATTTTATGTACTTAAACTAATTATAATTTTTATTAAATAAAATGAAGAATGGTCAAGTAAATAAAAAGTAAAATAATTTAATGAAAGCATTAAAGAAAATGGGATTATTGAAATGTAAATAAAAAGAGAGATTTTTGTTTAGAGATTGAGAGTTGTCTTAATGGACCCCGTGGTTAAAATATAGTCGTTAAGAGGGTGCTATCGTAAACGAATTAAAGGTTTCCAAGTGGCTCTGTGCTGTAAACTGTAAATCTAGCCGATTAAACTGGTGCTGTAAACCCACAGTGTAAAGACCAATTAACACGAAGCGTGTGACTCGGATTATAAGTCATCCCGGTGGCGCAGCTGGTGCTGTAAAACCGACTTCCATAATTCCTATCTCTTATAATCTTATATCATCCTTTGATATTATCTAATTCCTTTGTGCATTACGTGTCACAATTACCTTGAAAGCAAATTTCAGTTTTATACGATTATTAAAGCATATTAATTTATTATTAGCGCTAGCTTACCAAAATCTTTTATGAAAAGAACATTTAAAAGTAGTTCTGGAAATTGCACATTTTTTTAAAATCTGTGGAATCCTTTGTACATGCTTAAATATTCTGAAAACGTAAAATTTTTTTTAAATAAATAATATTCCATTCAAATTCCTTAAAAAGCGAATAAAATTCATGAAAATCCCAATCAATATTTCGAATTTTCCAAAAATTCCATTAAATCCTGTGTAATATTCTGAAAGCTCATAGAATTTTATATAAAATTCCCTGGAATCTCATGCAATATTCTAAAATTTCTTAAAATCTTTTGAATTTCCTTTAAACCTTAAAATCCCACCTATCATTTTGAAATTTATTGGATAGCTTAGATCAACTCCGAAATTGAACATTAATACCTACAATAAAACACGACCATAAAACCATTCAATTCCGAACATAATCTCTTCAACTTCACACTTAGAAATAAAAACCAGTCATAATTTCTTGAGACAACGCCTCTTTTTTTTCTCACTCGCTCGACTAGAAAGAGAAATTATTCAGAACTTCGGTAATCATCCAATTCGAAGGCAAAGGCGGCAACTTTGGAAACATCATCACTTCCAATTTTCTTCACGAATTAACTATATGAATGCCTAAGTAGCTTCTTAACATATACTATGACGCGGTTTCTCCAAGTAACTTTCGTAACACCTTTTTCTCGAAATGGTTTACTATTATATTATTATTATGTGAGAGGGTTGCAGACCCATGTACAGGAGGCAAGGGTGTCCCTGATGAGACAGATAAAGTCATCGAGGTTATTTAAGGGTTTCTTTACTGTTACTCCTTTGCACGGACGGAGAATTATAATGACATTGTTTATAATGTGTGTCCCATGTCACATTCCCACACGCGTTTGATGCCTCGTAAAAAATCGTGGGATCATCGCACGAAGAGGTGGAACATAATTCATAAACCACAAACTTAACTATCAACTTGTAGAAATCTTAAGGATAAAGTTGCAAGTTTCGTTTTATCAATCTACCTCATTTTGCAAGAAAGAATTAATAATTTAATATTTATATTAGTTCATGTTTTTAACACAGAAAGGTCGAGATTGAGTTTGAAATGCCTGTCAAGTAATTTTTCATTGGAGAATTTTGCGTGAAACCTCAACAGAGTGCGTGTACTTTCAATCGAAATAGTTCGAAATTTAATTAAAAAGAGATTCCAAACGATACATAAATTAAAAATTCAGCATCAGTTGTACGCAAAATATGATTAATAGTTGCAAAGAAAGTTAAAATCGGTTAGACAAAGATTATATTTCATTATTTTTAATATAAAATAATAATCATCACTTTTATCGCAAGAATATTAAACGATCATGAGCATGAACCCAAGGTTTGAGCTTTTTTATACTTTCTTCCAATTTTTAGGTTCCACTCCACAGCGGCACAGGTTTGCACATGACATATAAATCACAATAATTAATACTGCTTGCGTGAATTAAAATGGAAATTCGCTGGTTGTGCGCTTTTGCATATTTTATACTAACTCATTAGCCAGGACGTCCCTTTAATTATACCACATTGTGATCCTCTTGTGTTACATTTTGTGATAGAGCGACAGCTGTATACTCTGGAAAATAGTCGCTAATTCGTAAATCCTTTGAAAACCCCAAAAAATTCTTCAAATCGACTGAAACCCTCTGCATTTGATAACATTTTGATACATTTTGATAACCCAAATAATCTCTTGATATACCTTAAAGTAGTAGGAAAAAATTATTTTAAAATTCATGATCTTTCTTGAAATCTTTTAAAATCCCCCTTGAAATCCAATATAATATTATGAAATCTGTTTAAAAAATCTCAAATGTCATGAAATTTCTAAAATTCCGCGAAATAATCATTTCAAATTACAGGAAATCTTAAAATCCTTTGAAATTCTTAAAAATACCGCATGAAATACTTTATTCCTTTCAAATTCCAAGACATCTTGAAATATCTTAAAATTCCTAAAAATCCCATGAAATTTCTTCAAATTTTTGGTCAATCCCTTAAAATTATTGAAAATTCAAAGAAATATTTTAATATCTCTAAAAATCTCATAAAATTTTTTGAAATCCATTGAAATACATGAAAATTTCAAAAAGTCTTTTCCAATCTTTCAAAATTCTTCAAAATCCCATATCATCGCTTTAAATTACTTTTTAAAATTGAATAATAAGTCTTAAAATTTCGTGAAATCTCTTAAAATTCCTTAAAAATCTATCACTGCACTTAAAATCCCATGGAATCTTCTAAAATTCCTATTAATTTTAATAAATCTTTTGCAATCCCTTAAAAGTTCTTGAAGTCCCTTACAATATTCTAAAATTCCTGATAATTTAAATAAGTTCTTTGAAGCCCCTTAAAATTCCTAAAAATTTCATGTCATTACTTGAAATCGTTTGAAATAGTTGAAAATCCAGTAATAATTCTTGAAATTTCATGAAATCTATGAAAATTCTCTTTAAAACTTATAGAGACTGACTTAGTCTTATCGAATGATCATATTTCATCCGAAGCATCAGCACATGAGAGCTAGTGATCAAGTCTTTCGAATTTCGATCGATCCCTTTCGATTCAATCTTTTTTTCCCTTATCCGTCTTTTTCTTTCCTTTTTTTTATTTCTTTATCAAAAGTGAGCAACCGAATACGTTCCTTTCCTCAAGGAAACGGTTAGCACGCGGGATCCCTGGAAGCGGTAGCAATATAGCATATACGTGAATGTGGTTTTCGCGAAGGAGCAATAGTGTCGGGCGACACTTGTCTCCGTGAAAAACTGGATGTCCCTTTTGCACAGTGGCGTGGATCTTAAGATCGTTCTTGCCAAGCTATTTTACCAGAAGAAAGAATAAATGCCATCGAGAAGGGCAGAAGGGCGCCGTTGGTCCAACGGTCCAACTCGGCTCCATCCATCAGCGAGTGGTCGTCTCGTTTCATCTCGTTTTCTCCTGGCATTCGGTCCCCTGGTCCCCTTCTCGTTTCTGCCTTCTTGACCATCGCTTCAAGTCCTCTAGATCCGCGTCCCTTCGTTTCCCGTCCTCCGTTCCTAATCCCATTTCTATGTCTTTGCCTCTTCAGGTTTCCACTTCCCTTGTTCTCCCGACTCCTGTTTGAAGCCAAGCCTTCATTTCTGAAGAACTACCGACATTCTCTTTCCTTCTTCTCTCTTCTCTGTTTTTCCTTCTTTCGTTGTCGTGGCGACAGGTTCAGGTTTCAAGTTCCTAATTTCGGCTGAAAATTCGTAACTTGGCTTGACCTTGCACCTGCCAGGAAGCAGAAAGTGATCGATGATGGCAATTCCTCGTGTTACGTAATTGAGGAATGAATGATGATTTGGGTTTGGTGTTGTATCTTTAAGCGAGTAGAAAAATGCTTAAAACAGAGAGTGATATTTAGAATTAAATAAGCTCTAGGGAGGAGTGATGTCTATCCATTTATTACGGTTCTTAAATTTCGAACCGTGAAATACTTCATTGATCTTATGTGAAATCAACATTTTCGCTCATTTAGATCTTTACTGGGAATGATCAATTTCATTTATTTTTCACATGATTTTTAGCTTCTTTATTTGTCAGACTCAACAGGACGCTGTCTGTATTAAACTCAAGTGTATATTCTAATTATTATAGTTTCTTGTCGCTATACGTCTTCAGTGGCAAAAACTCTCGCCCTTGTGGTATTTTGAGTAAAATTATACGCTTTTATGAGGCAAATTTCATTTAAAGAACGATCTGCAATACGTTTGTTTGCTTATCAGTTTCCATCTTTTCTGTCAGAGCTTGAATGATTTATTTCATACTATGGACTCATCGATTTTATCTTTTGACCGAATATAGCGGTTTTGGTGCCTTATTGCCAGCAGATGCCTATCTTTTCGACACCCTAACCATCCAAGCTTCTTTCATTTACCGAAACACCGATCTCTTTATCTGGAAGAACTCGTTACGCTGGAATTGCTTCCTGCACAGTTAGTTTGTTATTGACACTCTTCAGAAACGAAGAAAATTCTATTAAACTTGAGAAAGGATTTTTTCTTATTATTATTACATATATTATAAACAATGTTCAGTTTTTAACTCTTGAATTCAAGATACATGAGACTAGGAAACAGGAAAAATAAGTCAGAACAATTTTCTAGATTCCAATATCTAAACTTTATTTTTGTTTACTTCGAGATTAGGCGCGCGCGTGTTTCTTCTATAGAAACTGAAATGACAATTTAAATTCGCGCGCCATATAAATTGAACAATAAGGTTAGCGCACTACGCATGAAGTTAGCTAAAAGGTAACGCAAAATGAAGAACGCAACATGAAGTTGCGTGTGAAATGCTTGTCTTTTTTAGAATAGAGACTGGGTATAAAAAATACGTAATCAATTTCTCATTTTTTATTGTGTTGTCGAAGATGTTAAGTTTCTTTAAGCTCAAAGCAATTAAGAACCTCTGATTCAATTGTTAGCATCGTTCTAATTGTCTCTTTATGAAGAAAAAGTCCTTCTCTGAAGTCTCGCTCACCAGGTTTACCATCAACTGCAATTAGAATACAGGGCCCCTCAAGTTTCTCTTTATAATATTCTTCTATCGTTAAGTCTTCATCAAGGTAAGCTATGTCGAACTTAAAACCATATAAGTGACAGTGCATTAGGTAGATAAAGTTCATCCAGTTATTTCGATTCAATTTCACTTCATTCAATATGTTACATTTTAGGCTGTAGCCGGCTAATTTAATTTTCACTTCTCCATCGTCATCTAGAATAGCCTCCATCCATTTTTTCTCATTTCTGACTAAATACCTGCAAAATAACAGTAAGTTTATGGAATAATTTTTATTTTGAAACCAAAGGCATTAATTAAGTAGGGTGAGTTTCAAATGCGCAGGGAGGTTGAAAAACTTTGATAGATTATTTATTGGGTTGTGTACAACTACTTTCCACCAAAAAATTTTGGATCTTGTGTTTTAGAATTTTTAAAAAATTTAATTTATCATAAACGTTGCAAATTTCAGTCTCATCCTTTTTAAATGTTTCAATTTTCAAAATTCTTTCTTAAAAAAATGTAATGTAAATTAGTAATTACCATTTCCCTAGCGGACGATTCATTATTTTATTTCTTACACTATTTAGTTTCACTTCACGAATAACAGAAACGATAATAAACTATGAAGCGGAATTGCCAATCCAGCATTCAATGGGTTTCTGATTTTTATCTTTGCGAGTCACCTAGTTTTATCTATTTCTTTCCATTTGATAAGGTATGACCGTGATTATGGATTAGATTACGGATGACCTTGTTCTATGAAACCTATTCATCCAGTGATTAATCCAATTTGCAGTTTTTAATTTCACTGATTACAAGTTATCAAATTTTAGAATTCACATACTCGTCATTCTAAACTTTTAAGGATTTAAAAAATATAACTATTTAAGGTAGAAGAAAAATTCAATGATTTTTAAAATGAAACTTTTAAATTTTATGGTTGTAAATCCTATCTGAAAAAAGTGTTTTCACGATATATCTCAAAAATCTCGCATACATTGTTGTTGCAAACCTGATTGGCTTTTGAGTGACTTGAAGTTGAAAGAAGAAAAACAAACTAATGGCGCAAAAAAATTTCAGAAAAACCTTCGAAATACTTTAAAATTCGTTAAGATTTCTTAAAACTCCCCAAAACGTCTTGAAATCCTTAAAAAATTCACAAAAACGATTAACATCATAAATGTCTTGAAAACCAAGTTGAAACTCGTAAAAAGTTTTACAAATTCCTAAAAATATCTTAAAATTTCTTAACATTTAAAATCTCTTAAAGTCTATAGAAATCTTATAAAATTCTATAAAATCCTTAAAAATTAGAGAAATCAATAAAATTACCTGACAACTTTAAAATTCTTTAGACCCCATAAAATACTCTAAAACTCATAGAACTCTCTTGAAATCTTTTAAAATTTGTAAAAACTTGTTAAAATTCTTAAAAACTGTTTAAAATATTCTTTAAATTATACGATAACATTTAAAGTTCCTTGACGTCCTTTAAAATCTAATAAAATTATTAGAAATTTCAGGAAATCATTAAAATTCTATAAAATCTTCTAAAAATCATAAAATCCCTTAAAATTGTTAGAAATCTCATAAAATTTCACAAAATTCTTTAAAATTCCATAAAATATTTTGAAAATTATAAAAGTCTCTTGACTTCTCTTAAAATTCCTCGAAACTTCATAAGATTCAAAATCCCTTAAATTCTCTTAAAACGCTGAGAAATCTTTTCAAATCACTTAAAATTTCATGAAAACCTTCGAAATTGCTTAAAATTCGTCAAGATTTCTTAAAACTCCCAAAAACCTCTTGAAATCCCTTAAAAATAAAAAAAAAATCATTAAAATCACAAATCTCTTGAAATCTATGTCAAAATTAACAAAAATCTCTAAAAATTCATTAAAAAAAACTCTTGGAATTTCTTAACATTTAGAATCTCTTAAAATCCTTAGAAATCTTATCAAATTTCATGAAATCCTTAAAAATACTACAAAATCTTTTAATAATTAGAACAATCTAATAAAATTCCTTAAAATTTTACCACAACCTTCGAAATCCTTTTAAATTTTACTAATTCTTTTAAAAATCATACGTGTATAAAAATTCTTTTGAAATCCCTCAATAAAATTATCTGAAAAACTTTAAAATCCTTTAAACCTCATAAAATATTTTAAAACTCATAAAAAGCTCTTGAAATCTTTTTAAATTGATGAAAACCTTTTAATATTCCCATCAGAAACTTCTTGAAATGCTTTAAATTTTACAATAACATTTAATCTCTTTACGTCCTTTAAAATCCATTAAAATTATTAGAAATCTCCTTACATTCCATGAAATCCTGAAAATTCTATAAAATCTTTTAAAAATCAGAAAATCCCTTAAAATTATTAAAAAATCTCTTCTTTTAAAATTCCAGAACATTTCATAGTAATATTTAAAATTCCTTAAAGTCCCTTAAAATTCTTTGAAACCTTTTGAAATGTCTAAAAATTCCTGGAAACTTCACAACAGGATTTAAAATCCCTTAAAATCTCTTAAAATCTCTTAAAACACTCAGAAACCTTTTGAAATCACTTAAAATTTCACAAAAATCTTCGAAATCGCTTAAAATTCGTTGGAATCTCTTAAAGTTCGCAGAAACCTCTTAATATTCCTCAAAATTTCAAAAAATTTAAAATCCCTTGTTAGCTTTAAAAATTCTCTTGAAATTTCATAAATTCCGTTAAAATTTCGCGAAATATCCTGAAATACCTTAAAATTCTACGAAATATTTTTTAAAATCCTAAAAATCTTTGGAACTTCGTAAAAATCACTTGAAAATGGTCAAAATTCATTAAAATTCATAGAAATCTCTTGAAATACCTCTCCAAAAAATGATGTAACGAAATGTCCCTAAAATCTCGGTTAAATTGTTGTTTCAAACCTACTCTCTGAATTTAAATCAGCAAAATTTCATTGATTTTTTAATGACTTGAAATTGTAAGAAATTAAATAAATAATCGTGCGCGTAGCACACGTGTTGGTCTGCTAGTTGTAGTAAATTGTGACATTGTTATTTTGAGTTTAAATTTAAAAAATTTTTAATGTTTTAATTTTTAGTTTTTTACACTTAGAATTCAGAAAAGTTTTAATTGAATGATTTCATTTATAGTGTAAGGAGTGAAGAACTTGCATGAAGAATTATTGTGCCCTAAAAAAAAGAAGTGAAACGCTACGCGCGCGACTGATATTGTTAGTTATTTATAATATAAAAATAAAATAGCAAAATTTTCATATTTTGGAACACCCTATACCGAAGATGTACGCACGTGCGGATGTTGAAAAGTCAGAATGGGTGTAGGAACGTGCGGGTGTCAGATGCATCTAGATAGAGTTGCCCTATGGTTTCCGGTGTACGTCGTGACCGTTTTACCTCTTTTCTTTTGCTTTTCGTTGTCGAGAAAACCAAAAACGTGGTGAAACTACCAAATACTCAACTCTTTCGTGGATAAGATCTGCGCCAGGAATGTGTGTCTCCTAACTAAATTCTAGATCTTACACTAATGCGAGAAGGAATGGGCTCTGCAATGAAATTGTCTCGAAAAAGGAGACGCGTGTGAAATAAACGCAAGAATATTAGCTACCTCTCTTATTTTAGCTGTTTCGAGATCATGGTTTCTAAAATGATGGTTAAAAAGAAATTGTAGCTATTTTTGTGATTAGAGAGAGATTTTCTTGAATTTTAAAAAATTTCAATAAGGATTTCTTCAAAATATTATATTATCGTATTATGTGGAAGTTTCAGGGATCTCTTCAAATATTTTGTAATCTTTCAGCAATCTTTAAAATATCGTGAAATTTATTCCAACTAGAAGGAGATACAGACAATTTGTTAAAAATTTTCCGGCGTTTTATGAGTGCCTAGCGAGAAGTTGCGAAACTTTAAAAACATCATTACTACACTCGCTAAGTTACGAGAGGTCAATTTATTTACAAAGTCGCTTCGATTCGAGAGGAATTTTTAATCTCGTTTGCTCAGACATCGTCTGGGATTCCAGGAACGATGAGGACGCAACGAGAACCGACGTGCATCACAAGATGACCAAAATTTGTGAGGATTTTTTGTTAGATTCATTAAAGCATGAGCACGAGATCGAGAATGGCATACGCGCTTGGACAGTTTTACCTCGTAAAATTAATCTATAATTGGGTCGTAAAACAATAAACTCTATTAGGCTTTTGACGAAGGAAGGTGCTGGAGGCTGGGTCCTCTACAGATGAGTTTCCCAGAAATGGTATAAAAACCTTGAGTACGCCATTACGCAACGCATCCTATAATAACTAATAATAATCTAACGTAATCTTCGCTCACTAGGTCGACGAGAATTTTATTAGAAATCTCTAAAGACTAAATAAAGTGCGAGAGTTACTTTCTCACGATCGGACCCTTAATCAACTCACCTTTCAATCCAGCCCCCTCTTTTTGGGTTCTTACTGTTTTCTTAAACCCATCAAATCTAATATTGTTTACATCCTCCTTGAGCCTTATCTTGTAATTGAGAGGAGCGAATCACCTTAAGGCGAGAGTAGGGGATGAAATTGCCTTAAATTCGCTGATCTCTACATTTTCATATCTATTACAGCAAATCTGAAAGCTGATAATATTTGATTACACCCCCTACCCCTTTACAATTAGAGGAGGTGTGATAAGCATTTTGATTTTCAGAAATGGTTTATTGTCAGTAAAGCGAGTCCCAACTACAAAATATTTAATTACACCCTATTAATCTTCCAATTTGTATCAGAAAGTTAGTATACGAAAGATTTCCCTTGTTTGAAAAGACCAGAAATTCGACACTGAAACCCTTATTAATCCTCTTTATTAAGGTTTTCTCTTTTCTTCATAAATATTGGGGTTTTCTCAATTTTACTCTTTACTTGACGGTTGGAAATGCATTTGCAGATTTGTCAGCTCGGAGGGAATATTCCGTATAAAGGAGCATTTAAGGTCATGAAGTTTCTTTTTCTTTTTCTTCCTTTGCCATTTCTTCCCCTGTATCCTTCGATTCGCGCATATAAACGGATATTCAAGGCGCCTCCACTCGTCGCGTCGCATTGGAGAGGAGGTTTGGATCGTATCGGAGGGAACGTAACAAAGTAGAGAGGAGTGGTTCGCCGTTATCTTGGTAGGAAGAGAGAACCGCAATACCCGAAGTGCTTCTGAGTACATCCACCAGTACCAGAGTTTTGCAATCGTAATCGAAAAACATAGAACAACTCTCGAACAATCCAGGAATCGAGCGCTACGCGTTTTGTATAATAAACGCAAAACGGTATGTCGCTTTTAAGTGCTGCAGACGATGACTATCTCTGCCCTACGAAGGGAAATGGTTAATTCCATTCGTACAAGCCATTTTTGTCTTTCTCGAAATTCCCTCCTCCGATTGCAACTTGCGAAAAATGCGCTGTATTCTTATCTTGATAGGATTTTAAAAAAATTCTATGTATACATAGAATTTTTTTAAAATTTAAGAGTTAGTCTATACAGATTGTTTTTATTATATGTTCTTTATTCTTTATATAAATTGAAATTTAAAATGTATAAAATACATCACTTTCATAATCACAAAAAAATTTCACTTCATTCAAAAGCAAAAGATTTACAAAAACAGTTTGTTTTTAACAATATGGGGCTATAAGGACAATTTTTTTGCTAAAAATAAAGTTATTTTAAGTTAAAAAATTGTTGTTATAGCCTCATATTTATAAACAAACTTTTTCTGTAAATCTTTTGCTTTCAGTCCTTACGTTTAATTATAGCTATATTTTAGCTATATATTGGCTTAATTAATGTTGGCATTATGGTCTAATTTTTAGTCTTTAGAAGTTCTTTATTTAAGCCTTCATTCTTTCTTGCGACTAGTTTCAATCCGTATAGCGACTAATTTTAAGTCCGCATTCTAACTTAGGGATACATTTAAGCCCATGAAACGGCTTGTATTTAATTCTACAAGCATTTTCTTTTGAAACCTCAATCGTATGCTAGTTTTTAGATAAAGTAGTCTTCTTTTTGTTACATCTTAAAACTAGTTTATTCTTGGGCTTGAAATAAGACTTTTTTTTACATTCTCATCAGAGAAGGTATTAGATTTGTGCAAAATTTCCCCCCCCAGTTTTTGTCAAATGTCCACGTTTTGGGACCCCCTGAACCCGAAAAACATGTTTTTACGAATGTGTCTGTCTGTCTGTCTGTCTGTCTGTCTGTCTGTCTGTGTGTCTGTATATTTAGTTTGTGAGCACGATAACTTTCGAAAGAATTGACAGATTGGATTGTCCTTTGGTATACTCTTTAAGTGTCCTAAAATGAAGGTCAAGTTCGTTGGCCAGCCATTTTGGATAAAAATTCAAAAAGTGGGAGCATTTTGAAAAATTTTGAAACCACTTTTTTTTTTTCTAAAAATTCTAATGACGCACGTTCGTAGTACTCAAAAAGTCGAACAATTTTTCTTAATGACTTTTTTGGATAAAAAAAAAATTGAAAGACTTATAACATTTTGAAAATCCAAAAAAATGAAAGAAAACTTAAATTAGAAGCCAAACAACGCACGATATGAAAAAAAGTCTAAAGATGAAAAATGTTTATTTTTGAACGCCCTATAAGATCCGCATAACAACTTTTTGAATTTCCTTAAAAAATCGAAAATTCAAATTTTGAGCCAAAAAACGCGAGATGCAGAGAAAATGATAAGAAATATAATTATTCGCCTTAAAAAGATCTACAAGTTCTCCTTTGGCCATTTTTCAATAGGATGAGTAGTTTTCGTTTAAATGGTGAAAAATATTGTTAAACAGAGCCGAGCGCGGAGCGCGAGCTTTAAATCAAATATCGAGCGCGAAGCGCGAGTGCCCTGATGAGAATGTGCTCCTTAAGGTCGATAGAACCTTAAGTAAATTAGTTAAATTTTGCATTCAAAGCTGTAATTTAATTTAATTTAATTAAATTTTTAAAAATATAAATTACAAATATACAAAAATAAATTAAAATATAAAAATATAAATTATGTAATTTAATTAAATTAAAAAAAAAACATATATCTTTAAGCGTCCTGTAAAGCGCAAGCTTCACTAAGGGCACAAGCGCGCGAAGCGCGCAACACGGAGCGCGAAGCGCGACGTGTATATATATCGGAGCGCGAAGCGCGACGATCGAACCATATTCGACCCCCCGCGCGCCGTAGGCGCGCTCATTTTTGCGAGCGAAGCGAGCCGCGCGCGAAGCGCGCGATGAGAATGTGCCCGCGAAGCGGGCAGATTTTTTTCTGTGTACTTCTGTGGAATTTGAATGTCTTTAAATTCAAGGCAAAAAGTACATTCCTTCCGATTTGAAACTTCATCAAACCAGAATACCGTTTGTGTATAAAACATATGTCTTTTTTATATTTTTAAAAAATGAAATTAAGCATCTCCTGAGAAAAGGAAGTGAGACTAAGATATCTGTCCATATGCTCTAAGACGTCACAAAATCGTAACTCGGATGTAACGCAAGTGTGCAATTAGGCAATAAATAACAAGAAATATGTATCTATAGGGGAAGTTAACGAGGCATCAAAAGGCTTATTGCCAGGATTTTCAAACAAGGAAGGAGCAACGGAGAAAGCTTCTTTTTAGATCGCAACTCTCGGCTCTCCTTACCGTTCTGCAAACTCACGATCCTCCCATATTTACGATCAGACTTTTTTAATTGAGAGGGCTGCACGATCAGGATTTTGCAAAAGGCGTAGTCTCTGCTAATCACTTCGGAGGAAAAGGGCTCTAAATTCTCCACTAACGCGAGTGCAGACGAACAAAAATCGAGATCCACTGTCCTGCGCATTACATGAGTTTTGCACGTATGAAAGATACATTAAATTAAAGCACTCCCTTGAAAACTTTTGATAGGCCTTAAAAGCTTTAGAAAATTTGTTAAATTTTGAATAAAATTTGAATGATCTTGGATTTCAATGATACCAGATCGTTTTGGAAAAACGAGAATGTTAATTTTTTTCGAGTATACGAAAAAACTTTTTCAGATCAAAAATATGTATGTACATCCGAAAAAATGAAGATCAATTAAAAAATATCGGGATAATGAAGTTTTAAACTTTTAAAGCTTCTTTTTGTTTCATGAAATGATATTCGTGTCATAAGGTTGACAATTTTTTCGAATTTAATTACGCAGAAATTCTCTGCTGTTTAACGAAGGTTATAATAATTTGAGCGAGAAAATCATCTGTAAGTCGCATCATCTACGATTCGCATTAAGAAACCTGCGTCAGGTGCTTATGTTAATTTCGCAAAAATAAAAACGTTCCAGGGTGCGGACGAATAATTATCGCAGGAAATTATTAGACTAGTGTGACTGGGTAAGGCACTTTACCCCACACGCTGATGATTAGGCGAGTCGGAGGAGCGGCTATGTGGCTATGGTATTTTTGACTTTTTTTCCATCGCCTTTCCCCGGCTCGCGACTACAGATATACAGATATAATAACGAGAATGTGAATGAGAACGAGCCTATAGGTAGGCGTCGTTTCCAATGTCGTTCTTCGCTATCGAACGAGTATCTCTGTTGTATCTTAGTGGAGCTACATCAGTGCCGAAGACGTGTTCGATTATTCCTCATACTCGTATTGGTGGTAGGGTGTCGAAACACCTCGACCAATTATCGAGAAACTGGAATCTTTGACCACCCAGGGCATGTAAGATTCAGCTAGGTTGCGCTGAGAAGAGACGATGAAGCCGCCTGAATCGGTGCCATCGGTGCACAAACGAGCTTCGCGGCTCGAGTTAATTAAGGCTGATCTTCTCCGGCTAAGAACCTTCTGGCTTACGCATTGAACCGCATCGCGAGCTTATTGCCGAGTTTCTGAAACGCTCGTTACTTTTATCGTCCACGAGCAAAGTACGAATTCCTCCAATTTTCATGCTTTTTACGAGATGACACTTCAATTTTAGCTTCGGCTGTGCTTCTTGGGGATGTAAAGTTTCGTATCAGACTTCGAATTTCAAAATTGTTGAGAATTTTTTATGCCTAGTGGTCAAATTGGTAACTTCTTGCTATTTTTGAGGGAGGGTAGATAACAAAGTTTGAGTCAATCAATTATTTTCAACAAGCGATAAAGCTCAACAATGATTTCTGTGCGCATTTAACATAAGATCAGGCTGTAGAATTTTCAAACCTAGTCCAGCTAGATTCAAATCTGGTTCATCCTAGATTTAAAATCCTCCGATTTGGGCTCGATCGGGGCCAGATTTCCTCGATTTAGGTCCGGCCGGGTCCACAGTAAAATTTCTTCGCGGGCTGGTATCTCCTTTTTTTTTTTTTTTTTTTTCTCTAAAAAAGAAAGAATTCCTCTTCTTTTTTCCCCGGCTTTCAAGAAAATTTATCTTTTTTTCATTTTTTGGTTGAAAATTCACTTTGCTTGAAATGTAAATTAGCCCGTTAAAACTTCAGCTGTTTTTCTTTAAAAATTCATTTTTTATATTGAAAATTTAACTATTTTTTGAAAATTATTTTTTTTAGTAAATTTCAATAATTAGTTGATAAACTATCTTTTTGGTTGAGAAGGAAAATATTATTATTAAATTATTATTGGAGATTAGTCTTCGATCGTAATTAAACGTTAACATGACGCAATTAATTAATTATAATATTTTTTAAACTCACCCTTGGCAGATGTAGAAATTTATTAATGAGTTTGAATTTAAAGTAAAAAGAAACTTTCAAATTGATTTGAAAATAAATATTTCAGTCGAAATTAGATATTCTTAGATTAAGATCTCGTCAATTTGATTCTTTTATTTACATATTTTAGAAATGACTCTTGTTGATATTTTCACGAAGCCAAAGAAGGTCAAGTTTATAATTTCTAAGTGTTTATCTTTTCTGAGACGATTTATAGTCCTTAGAAATTTCCACCTGAGTTAATTGTTTCACGTAGCCTCTTTTGTTTTGTTTCTGTTGACTGACCTCAATAGTAAGATTTCCAAATTTACAACCTTTTCCTTTTAGTTTGCTTTTGACTCTCGTCCGGAGAAGTTGGGGAAAAACTTTAATTTGATAAAGTCAACGCGTAACGTGCTCGCGATTAATCTAGATTAATTAATTTGTATTCTTTATTAAGACTTCGCACCAAAGTGTTCTTTATTTTTTTTCTAAAAGTTTTATTTTTCTTCAAATGTGTTGTGAAATGTGAAGTGGTTTTTTCGGCTGTGTTGTCTTCTGTCTAGTAAAATATTCCAGCGAAATAGGTGCTATATAGAACACAGAAGGTATTTAGAATATCATATCTCAAAAATCTGACCCTTTTTGAAAATATTGGTATTATTCCAAAAATGTATTCAAGCTATTGTGCGGTAATTTAAGGAAATCCCCGAATTTCGTCCATAAAATTCTTTGAAATCCATTAAAATCTTTCGAAATAATCTTTTGAAACTTTGCTTCTAAAAAAATGGTTAAAATTCATATTGGACTGATATTTCAGACGTCTACCCATAAAAATTTTTTTCTTCAAATATTCTTACTAAAGAAAATCGTTTTATTTATAATAATTCGTTTATTCCAACAGAAAGCATGGAGAATGTTTTTGCAAACAAAATTTTTTATTTTGGATGAAGAATCTTGAATTAAAAAAAAATTCGTTTAAGTAGAAGCAGACGTCTGAAACTTCAGCCCGCAATGAAAAACTATAAATTTGTTTATAAAATTGATTCATCTTGAGAGGTCAAAATCAGTCTTTTATTTCCACGGAAAAATGATTACCTCTCAGATCAGAAAGTGGTCAAGTACGAATGCTGGATTGGCGTTATAAAAAGTCCCAGCTGTGGGCACTGGGTGAGGAACCCCATCGTCTAAACATGACAAAACCAGCACTAATTTCACAAACGAATAAACGCAGCCCTTGTCGATTGGGGTGATCAAGTGAACCGATACAAATATGTTACATATCCAGGGTGGTTAGGGTGAAACTGAGGCTGCGCGCAAGGGTAAAAGTAAAGACGAGAGGAACGTGATGCTAGAACGTGATAACACATAGGCCAATGCCGATACACCCCCGTATTAACCGCGCATCTGATGGAGATGAGTCAGCTATATGTAGAATATAGACAATCTAATACTCTGAATTTACCCTTAAAATAGGGTGCAATTCGACACGATTTAGAAATCGAACTTGTTCTCAATATCACGATCCATCTCATTTTAATCCCCATGACCAATTACATGATTTTCCCAAATCTTAGATTTTATTTCTGCTTTTTCTTTTTTCGTCTGAATAGGTTTCCAGGATTTATAAGTTGTAAAAGTCAGGGATTTTCTATAAGATAGTGAATTCAAGAGATTTCAAGGAATCTTAAGGGATTTCCAGGAATTTAAAAAAAATGTCAAGAGATTTCAAAATAAATATAGCGGTCACCATTAATATTTTTATTATTCCAAATTTAAGTTATTAATAGAGTCGGTATTTTAATCACTATAAATTGAATAAATATTCAACAGTAAAGTAATACTTTTTCTTATATCATTTGGATTTGCAGGAAAATGTCTTTGTTCAATAAACGCAGCCGGAGGAAGAGTGTTGGAAGTCCGGAATTAATATCGCTTACGCCGATTCCTCTGGAGTCACAGGACACCATAATGGAGGAAACTGGATCTCAAAACGAGAAATGGAGCAACGAAGATGACAGGTAAGAGAATTTGCGTTTTATTTTATGATCTAATTTACATTTTATTGGGTTGAAATGGATTAAATAATCTTTACACTACGATCTATCTCTTCATTTTAATCAAAAAATATTATAATTAGATATATTTTCGCTTTCTAGATATAATTTTTTTCAAACTGGAAGAGTGACTCTAGAGCGAAAAAATATTTAGTTTTAATACTTTTTGCATGGAACAAAGAATTCGAATTCTAACTTCAAAATACAATTTTTTCACTTTACGAAAGAAATATTAACACTGGGAACCTTTTCGCTCTATACCCAAAATTTTGAAGTTATAACTTGGATTCAACACCCTTAAAAAAGAGGAAGACTCGTGCTTTGATCATTTCTCAATAATTTTTTTCGACATGCGTAATTGCGTATTTATAAAAGAGTTTTATAGGAAAAAAGCAAAATACCTGCGAACATTTAGAGTGCTGAAAATTATTTTAAAAATGTGAACCTAGTCTGAAAAACGATTTTTGAAGAGGAAAGAATGAGAGAAATTATCTTAAAGTTGCGCGAGTCTTTCGGAAAGGATACAAATTTTGTATAGTTATTCCGTTCTCTTCCTTTAGATATAAACAACCAAAATCTCATTTTGCAACCGGTTTGGAGGACTCGCTAGACAATTTCTGCCTAACTTCTGCATCCTATCAAGGAGTTGATTTGTCACCAGCTATTCCCTCTTCCAAAAAGGTTGAGTCGTCAGTGTCATCAAATACTTATTCTGACGAAGATACCATTGTCTGCGCTGATGACATTGATAACGAAATGCCATCTGTTTTTATCAAAAGTCATTTTTCCGACATTGATAGTTCTGCGGAATTCACATTCCCTTCCCCATCGAAATTTTCTCCTGAGATAAAGATATTGGAAGAGTCAAACATTATAGAAACATCGAAAACAAATCCTGATAGCCAGACGCCACTTAAAAATTTGTCACCAGAGCCAACAGTTCCAACTCGAATATCGAAAACGCGGCATATAAACGTGAACGACATCACTCCAATGTTTTACAAAAATTGGAAAAACCTCAGTCTGACCAATCTTTTGAAAGATGAAGCTCCGCCTTCGACCGACTCACCACCTGCTTTGAAGCTTTCCTTCTTTATGGAAGCAGATCCGATTGAATATTACTCTCCAAAACGATCTCGATCCGAATTTGAAATTACGGAAAATCTTCACCAAAAGGAGAAAACGCGAAGACGATTAATTGTGGATTCACCTCCAAAAGTACCGAAACTCGTAAAAATTAACCTGGAGGTTCAAGGAAACTTAGGAATCTCTTTGGAGAGAAAAGAGGCAGTCAGGCCATGTTATTTCATCTCGAAAATGGATCCTGATGGAGATGCAGCTAAATCGAAACAATTTTGGGTCGGAGACGAAATTGTCAATGTATGTGGAAGAAGAATTCGAGGGACGCCGGAAATCGAGGCGCGAAATACTCTCAAAAGTTGCTTCGGTGAAGTGGAAATTATCGTAATGAGGAATCCAAAATTCGCTTTTTGTGGAGATTTGGATGAGAGCTGGCCGGAATATGCTGTCATGAGGACGAAAAGCGAGTCTGAAATTTGGGAATTGCAAAATCCTAGAAAGGAGGATATCAATGAAGATGTTATAGAGGTTGAAGATTCGAAAATGGGTGATAGATCTGAAGAGTCTCTTAATCCTAAAGAAAGGTCTTGTCAAATTGTCGACGTAATTAAAAAAACGGATGAAATACTTGACGAGTATGAAGAATGTGAAAGCGAGACATTAACCGGAATGAAGAAATTCTTTGTCCGAAACTACATTTCGGACCCGTCACTTGATAATGAAAAAAATATTAGTGGCGATTTCTTGATTATCAAATTCGAAAAGGCTGTTTCGAAGAAACTTGGATTTAGCATCGTTGGCGGCTCCGATTCTAGTAGAGGAAATATGGGAATTTTCGTGAAAAATATTGAGTATGGAGGTCAAGCTGCAGAAGATGGAAAACTGCAAAATGGAGATCAAATTTGGGCTGTGAATGGAATTTGTATAAACGGATTTACTCGTGAGGAAGCAAAGGAAACCCTCAAAGCAGCCAAAGTGAGAAAAATGAATCTTCATGTTATAAGAAGAGAAGTTTACTAAAATTGATTTATAAGAAGTAATTTATAAGAAAATCTGATATTTAGTTATTAATCTTCTATAGAAGATTGACAAAACTTTAAATTCGAGAATGAGAGTTTCTTCAGTATTATTTAATTTATAATTTCGTATCTAAAGAAGTGTGATATTCTTTTTATATAACCAACGAAACTTCCTGATGCAATTCTAAACTTAGCGATTTGCTTAGAAATTGAGTTCGTCTTTCCGGTAAATGACGACCCTTTCTTGAATTTTTAGTTTCAAGGACACAATTTTCGTATAATCGATGTTAGTTTTTTCCTTCAAATTATATTTTGCGTTCGAAGATTTGTTTGATGAAATCAAACAGCTCCTGTTGTTCCTTTTTCAATAAAAAACAATTCATCAGTTGAATATATTTTTGTCTGATTTTCTAAACCAAAGCGAATTTTTTTTCTGTCTATATTTTAAGGATAGGAAATTCTTGAAGGTCTAGGTAGAAAATTGCGTGTTAGGTATGGTTGGAGTTTGGTCAAAGTTGGTGTTATTATAAAAGGCGATGCTCGTGTTAAATGTCGAGCATGAAACGATCCAGTTTTTCGTTACTTCAAGAACGAAGTCTGTAAGTGGCGCTGAGTGAAACATCGCGCGGACAGTCGCTTGCTCCTGACAAAAACGCAAAGAATTGTTAGCAACCACATATCCTGGTGCTGCAGTCGTTCGCCTTTCGAGCAGAAAGCTCGATGAATCTCGCGTCAAGTGGCTCGAGGACGACGATTTCTTCTATACCAGTAATACTCTTTTTATTAAATCTTCTGTAGCGAACTACCAACGACTTCAGGAATGAGCAAACTAGTCAGTAAATTATTATCCATGTTCTTCTTGATTTGTGATTGATCACTGAAATTCGACTCCCTTTTCCTCGCACTTCGGTTTTATTCACTTTTCTCTCGAAAGAACTTTTGAATTCTTTATGTTGACATATTTTAAGCACGTTTAATCTGAAAATCTCCTGAGGGTCAATTTTTACCTTTTAAGAGTGTTGGATCCAAGTTCTCATCTAAAACTTCGATTTCTTCGTTATACTTAACAAATATTATAATTAAACATTATTTTGCTATACAAACACATTTTTATTTCTAATTTTTCCAATTCTAATATTCGTTGAGTAAAATGGAGAAATTGAATTTTGAGATCAGAACTTGGACCTAACACTCTTAAATGTTGTAAAATGGGATGAAAAAAGGTTTTTGGAATAGGTTTAAAATAGGGATTGAAAAAAGGGTTTCAAATAAGAGATTAGAAAATGGGATGGAACATAATTTTTTTTTTTAAATACATATAAGTGAAGATAAACATTTCCAAAGAAAATTGTTTATCCTCGTTTTAAAAAATACGTTTTTCTGACTAGCTTCAGCACGATATAATCAATTCCTTCTTAGATAAACGAAGAAATTTAATCTGATCCATTTTAAAATAGTTTGGAGTGAAGATCATGCAAACTTGACCAATAAAAAGTGATCAAATCGAGGAATTCTTGAACGTCGTTATAACGATTGGAAGTTAGTCCCTCCATCTCATTTCGTTTGAGAGAATCCCAGCTGAGCTGTACGAGATTATCTGATTGCGGGCAACCGAGCGAAAGGTCCAATTCTCCCAATTAAGCTTTCGCACTTTTTGATGACACGTCGAGTCGAGCGAGACGTGGAGACACCGCTAAAGGTCGACGCGTTCAGAGTCGGCGTCGAGCCTCGATTGGATTAAGTCGGTTCGCGTGACAATTGATTTATCTCATCAGCATCGTGATCCAAACCCCCTGAATCTCTTGAAATGACGTCTGCACAAAACCGGTGTACACACACATTTGAAAAACCTCACACTACCAAAACAATTGCCACTATCGGCGAACCGATTTCCACCAAGGCGAGAAATGAAGACTGGAAGGATGCAAATTAAAGATATCGGTGTGATGAACATTCTAGAGAAAATTCAGATCTATACAGAAATATTTCATTATTTCCTATCTTGGTGTCTTACAATTTTTAAATCGATTCAAATTCCTTGAAATTCCTTACAATATCTTGATATCTTTTGAAATTCCTTTAAATTTTTTTAAATTCTTAAAATCATTTTGAGTGTTTTAGTTTCTATGAAGTCCCGTAAAATAGTTTTAAAATCTTTTGAAATTCCTAAAGGTCGCTTGAAATCTCTTATCGTTAATACGAGTATTATCGTGAGTCGTTAATAACAAGAAACAAACGTTTAAATTTTGAACTCGAGGCGTTTTTTTATACAATTAATGACACGAACAGGTGCACTCGTTAACGACGTGTAACTACTGGCACCTACTTAATGTTTTTCGCCGAGGATGCGGGCTTGCTATGTCACAGAAACGAAGAAGTCGTTGTACCATGAAACAACATAGGGTTGCAGGAAAGGTGCTAACGGTATATACAAAAGAGCGAGCGACGTTTCCTTACTTGTGGCTAATTTCTTACGCGATCTCCGATGAGAACTAAACGAGCTAATAAATCTCACTCCTTCCAGTTACGAATTCCTCTTGTATATGAACAAGCATAATACATATAAGCTTCAGTTTATGTTTTATGCTCAACCGATTAATTAAAATGAGACCAATCAGCGAAAATTTCTTCTGTGACACATGACATAAGACAGATGTCCCAATAATTGCGGAAATCTATTCGCAATATTAATATTATTATTATTCATTAATAATAAATTCATTCATTCATTTATTCTGTCTACACTGAGGTTTTCTTTCCCACTCGCTTAGTATTTTTTTTTAATTAAAAAGAGTTTTAAAAGAGTAAAGATAAATAAACAGGACTTATTTTTTTTATTTGTACATGCTATTTCTTATGTACAAAAACAAATGTACTACTTCAATTTTCCATTTAACTGCAACTCATGCTCGTAAAGCGACATTAAGTCAGGGGAATTACGACCTGCAATTACTTTCATTTCAAATCAAGCAACTCAATCGATCTTAAACTCTACTCGAGTTTGTCACCTTTTTTCTGACACTCGTAATGTCGAACCGATTAAGTTACGATGATTATTTCTCTGTTCGAGATTAATCAATTTTATGTGCTTATTTATCTGCGTATATACATCTAGTCTAAAAAGTGTTCGCAGAATCTTTAAAAATGATGTCATTAAAGTATAACGAGGAACCATCGGATATTCGTTTAACTTCATATTATTTCTTATACGTTTAGGACATCCTCATTTTAAAATTAGGCAATTTATTGAAAGGCTTATTTAAAAACCTTTAAGTAAAAAAAAACTGGAAAGCATTCGTGGTACAATAAAGTAAAAGAATCTTTCTCCTCATATAAAATTAAACAACAACATTAGCACATTCCTCTCAGCGATAAGAAATTGTATTAATGTGTTTTATAAAATTGAGCGAATTCACCCCTTGAAGAACTGCTCACGATGCTAATGAAAATGTGTCAAGAAGTCGTAAAATATGATAAGACAATCTGAAATCTAGTTGTCTATTTGGCAGATGACCTCATCGCGACCATTAACGCAGTGAGAAAAACTCGTGCTGCCTTTCATGGCTCCGAGCGACTTGGTCCATCTGACTTCTGTCGTGTATCCTTTTAAAGTTGTCTCTTAATTGCTTATTTCTCAGGATCTTTGAATAGGAGCCAATTCACTCCTACATGGAAAAAAAATATCGCCGCAGGATCCATTATTCAGTAACTCGGTCGCCTCGCTCATACCCCACGGGCGCCGGGAGTTGTTGCTTACAAGTATGTATGTACTGCCTTCGGTCAGTAATAAATTTTCACCGGTTGACATGCCACTATGTTTTCTTGCTGTTTCTGCTATAATATAGTCCCATCGATGGCAAAAAAAGTATCCATATATCGCGCGGCTAAAACAGCGAGAAAACGCTGCATTACCCATGCGTAAGTAAAATCGCATACGTACGTCATGCCTTCATGCGCGAATAATAATGCGGAGACGATAACTTCGCTCGGTCACGTGGGTTTTAATTATGCACTCATTTGCATCTTTTTTCGTTGAGGAAAGTCACTCTAAATCGCAGCTAAGATTTCATATCTCTATTTTTAAGCATTTCTTGAACAATAAACATATTTTTAACATATCTCTCTAAAGAGGCACTATAACATTCTTCTGGCTATTTGAATCAGTGACATATCATTAATAATCAGGGATTATTCACTGAAATTTTAGTCATATTTCACTGATTTACCCAGTCAAAACCACTGGAATTTTCATTAACAGACACTAAAAATTCCAGTAGGAAAGTTAAAGGATATTAAATAATACATCGGATTTTGAGGAATTTTGAAAGATTGTATAAGATTTTCAGGTGTTTTAAGAGATTAAAAGAAATTTCATTGGATCTTCAGGAATTTGCAGGGTTTTCAAAAAATTTCTTGGACTTTAGAGGGATTTTAACAGATTTCTAGAAATTGTATGCAATTTCGTGAACTTTTTAGGAACTGGAAGGTGTTTCAAGGAATTTTGAGGAACTTTAACAGATTTATTGGAATTTGAAGGGATTCAAAAATAGATTTCTATAAGATTTTAAGAAATTACGTGGAATTTTTCGGAATTTTCCAGAATTTTTCAAAATTGAAAGGTATTTCAAGGAATTTCAAAAGAATTCAAAAGAAGTCCGAAAAATTGCAAATACTTTCAACTTTGAATCGCTTTAAATTGAAAAGTCTGAAACGGTTTCTCAGATTTCCCAAGCAGAAATTCGAATTTCAAAAGACTAGAACGACAGCCACCCAAAGGACGATTGAATTGTTCACAAATTATGAAGGCAGGTGGAATTGATTCGGAGACCTCGATCTCGAGCACTCAGCGAATTAAGACATAGATCAAGACACATTACTGCACGTAGTACGTAAAAATACGTGTTTGAAACGACCTTCTCTGTATACGTTTAACCTACTATCGACTATCGAGTCTACTGTGCACCTATACTTTCTTGCTGTGCCTTTTGCTTTGAGCCGCAGGTGCTGCTAACCGATACAAATGGCTTTCAACTAAGTTTGTTTTTTTAGCCGCCTTATCTCGTCCAACGAGCCGACCGAGTAAAAGAGCTGCTGGAGTACCGCCGAATCGTGTGGCTTATCGGGAATGTCGAGAAATCGTACACTGAATTCCTCTTCACGACCACCTTCGTCGCGTTTTGTCCGCCGAGAAACCTTTATAAAGTTCTGCCAATTTCAGCCGCTGACTCCAGAACGCTGATAGAAAAAAGTGAATAATTGATCCACCGGCGCTTTAGATTTTCGATATTTTTCGTTCAAAAGCGAAGAAAGAAATTTACAAGAAAGGACAAGATGAAAAATGGTTGATTATATTGGAAAGAGGTTTGGAAAAATCGAAAAATTGGAAAAGGAGGTTTAAAAAGGGGAAGTAGTTTAATAAATTAAAATCCTTTAAAATGGGAAGAACTTAAGGGATTGATTTTAAATTAAATCAACACCTCTTTTAACAAATTTTCCGGACTGAAAAATATAAACTGTACTCGCAAAATTACAAACCGTGGTTAAAGTTTCCAACAAAGTAAATTCTTCTTATAATGCATCGCAAAACTGATTCTTCCGGGCACTCGCTTCAAAGAGGCTTTTAATAAAACTAATTACAGCAGCCGAGTTTAAAATCCTTGAACTCAGAATGCGAAAAAGCAAAAAGGACGAGGTGCGTTAAGTTTTAGCGGAAAAGCTTTAAGCATGCCATAAAACACGAGGGGAGACCCTTCCGGTCTGGAGAGATGCTGCTTGGACGCGACGCAGGTGTATTCGAGCGATACTCGTTATTTATTGATTTACTTAATTCGCCCAAAGAGAACAAGCCCTCGGCGTTTGAAGAGAGGCGGCTCATTTCGTGATTAAAAGACGTTACAGACGCCTTGGCGCAGCATGTGTGTGGCGGCAAGTCCCCTCCATATTTTAATGCTTAATAGCTCTCGCCTTCTTGGGCTTGTTACGATTAGAGAGAGAAAGAGAGAGGAAAGTGAGAGAAACACTGACAAAGAAGAAAGAGAAACGAGGGAATCAAGAATTTTGTCTTCCCACAAAAATTTTATTACGATCACGTCGGGGTCATCACTAAATTCAATATCCAATTCCAGCGATTTGACAATGAAGTACTGACATTCTTCGAATTATGCACAGTTTCAATAATGGAATATTTTTTCCTCGAAATTGCATGCATCTCGATACAAATAATGTGATGTGTATTATTTATCATTGTTTACAATTAATCGCTCGATTTTATGTTTTTAGGTGAGTGTAATTAATCTTTTTCTGGTCTTCGGCGTAGTCGTCCGGCTCATAGTGGGGGGACGGACGATTGGTTGCTTGCTCGAAGTTCTCGCTCGAATTGTAAGTGTCTCAAGTACATATTTGTCATTTCCTCACAAAATCTGATTACATACCACACTAAAAATGTGACAGTCAATTTTTGTGTGTCCTCATCGTAAATATGCCTTTTAGGATATTAATGAAGCTGAAAATCGTGAGACTTTTAGTTTTGTCCCACGATGTTTACCTTTTCTTGAAACACTACTTAAAACCCAGCTCCTCCTCTCTCTGAGACAGAATTATACATATTATAATTCTTTCAATACTCCGCAGCGGTTAGATCAAGATACTTTGTAATACAAGAAAAAAAAACACACACACACAAAATACAGAAAACGTTGATCGAATACAAGAATTTTAATAAGTACATTATAGGAACATTCGATATTCTCCATAAGCGTGAAATATTACATGAAGTAATGTGCGCGATAAGTTTGACATATGAGCAGCGATACCTTATGCCTATCTAGTATATGTACAGTTGTTCCATACACTTGTCTGCTCATCTCTTTAGCATCAAGGGCTTCAGATCTCACGAGTGAGGACCAAAGATGCTGGGCAAATATGAAAAGGAACGAGATGGAGAAAGGTGGGGGGAGAAGATTACGTGAAAAAAACAATCTGTTGAGGTATAGTTGCAGACGACGGGAGAAAGGAGTGCCGGGAAGGAAGAAAAAAAGAGGGGGGGGGGCTGGGACCAAACGGGTTCGTCACCGCAGGGGGCCTCACGTACGTGGTAACACATCCTCCGAAAAACCAACATCGGCGCCGACAAATAACTACCCATATTATCCGATCTTGTAGGCTACCATCTCACCATGACTTCTTTGTGAGTCCCAGTGTTAGCCATGGCGCCGTTACGCTCGTCCCTGGGTCCAAAACCCGCGGCAAATAAAATATCCACGCGAGCGAAGCGACAAAGTTGAGAGCGTCCGTTAACGCGAATCAAGACGATTATGAGAAGCGAGAAAAGACCGTCGCCACGTCCTGAATACAAAAGTCGAGAATAAATATGACATCGTTATGGCAGAGATCTAAATTTAATTTTATTTAGGGCTGGTGAAGTGAATTCAGGTTTAAAATGATGGGATCATCATTATCTCAGATATTAAGGATCAGCTTAATATTATGAAGATTGAAGGACTTCGGAATGGTCCCGGGTTCTTGTGTATAGAAAGCGGAATACTTTCTTCAGTTCCTTGCAATTGCCATTTACTGTAATTTTGTGTTGAATTTTTTATAGTGAAGCAGCAAGTTCACATAAACAGAACAATAATTTTCTTTTAGACTTTAGTAAAGACTTGAGAAGTCATTCTAAATCTCTCGCTGTACGAAATGAATCCTCTTATTAAATAAACATGCGCGATGTCTAAAAAAAATGGTATATTGCATAAATTATCCTGGCGCCTGAGATTGGTCCAATGCAAAATAAGGGTAGGGTGAGTAGGGTACACAGCCTCACTACATATCTATGTGAAGTGTGCATATTCAGGATGAATGCGTGTGGGAGGAACCGCGTGGTTGATTTGCGATCAATTTGCCCTGATTTACAAGCGGTCTCGAGCATCTTCGCTTCAGCGAGTCCTGGATGCCCCGACAAGGATCCGTTTCTCTTCTTCAGTTCCTCGAAGGTAGGACGTAGAGCTCCGTTACTGTGGGCATTCCGAAATCCCTGGGTGTCTTGATACACTCCTGGTTGAGTTCCGGACAAGTTCGGGATTCAAAAGGGCTTCAAGCGACAGAGAAAGGATTATGGCGCCAGGTCCAGTCGAGAAAGATCATTTGGTCCACTCTATTAACACGCGAGAGAAATTATGAACGACCTGGCGACGGCGCTTTTTATATTCACGATTTTATGGCCCATTGTCTTCGGGTTACTAAAATTCATTAAAATTTAGACGTCGTGGAAACAGAATTTGTGTTTTTCAGTAGAAACTGATATTTTAATGTCTTAAACTAGATGAAATGCATAATTTTTTATATCTTTTTGCAAATTCCTTTTCCAAACTTCTTTTGCAAATCAGCTTTCCCAATCGCTGAATTACTTCCAAATTATGTTTCTTAATTATTTATTTACAAACTCCTTTTTCAATCATCCATTCCAAATCTCTTTTCCAAACATTCTTAACAACTCTATTTTTTCACCCTCTCATCTAACCGTTTTTCCAAAATACTTCTCCAACCAATTTTTGCCAGCTCCTTTTCTAACCACTCATTAAAAATTCATTATCTAATCATTCTTTCCAAACCCCTTTCTATTCACCTTTCCAAACCTCTTCGTCAACCTTTCTACATTCCCAAACTTTTACACTCCACACTCCTTTTCCAAAATTCTTTACAGCCAATTTTTACGAACCTCCTTTCCGAATATGCTGAACAATCTCATTTTTTTTAACCTTTCCATCTTTCCCAACTTCGCTTTCCCCATCCTTGTTTTAAGCCCCCAATTCTCCCAATTCCTTTTTCCAATCCACTTTTGCAAAAAAATTTTATGTACTTTTCCATACTTCTTTTTCAACCACATTTCCACATAGATCTTCCAACTCCTCTTCCAAACCACACATCCAAATTTTTCCCTCAGAATCAATTCTTTGAATGATGGTTGCATAAAAAGTTCGAGAGATTTGTAAACAATGATTGAAAAGGTGGTTTGGAAAAGAAATTTTGAAGTAAGAACGTTGTGGGAACAAGTGAAGTTGGAAAGTTTGACAAACTTGGAAAATATGGTTAGAAAAGTGATTAGGAAAAGAGGGTTGAAAAGGGGATTAGGGAAGAACATAGGAAAAAGGGATCAGGATAAGGAGTTTGGAAATGTGGAAGTTTGGGAATGTGGGAAGGTTGTAAAAGGTATTTGGGGTATTATGTTAGGATCTGTACCATTACTGGGTCAGAGTATCCAAAAATTGACCAATCCATTACCGCGCCAGTAGTAAATTTTTTCCTGGTGAACGACCTTGGCTTTTCCTTCTCTGCTCACCTTCTCTCGCAGCACGCACGTTCGTGAGTAAAGTACCCGCGTAAGTACGTGGATGGGTATTTAACCTGCGTATGTAAACCTTCGACATGGTCCGAGTTGGATGCGGCTAGCTCTAGCTGCATGCAGTGCAGCGTGGTTCCAACTACACCTCAAGGCGGCGTCGGTCCCACAAACGAGCCGACAAACGCTGTCTCACTAGAAGCCTCTCTCTTCCCCGTCCTCGTAGCCGTCATCTCTTTCTCTCTTGGACTCTTACTTGGACTCTTGGAAAGAACAGTCACAGCGTGTGTGAGAATGTGTGCCTACTTAAGTGTACCGAGTGACGGTGCGAGCAACTCTTACGCGATCCAGGTGCAAATCGCAGCTTCTGTACCATCAACGATTTTCGGAACGAATCATGTGACAAGATTCTTCGCTCACCTTCTGATATTTCTTCTTATGACCCTTCATTACAAGCAGAGCCTGACACCTAATTATCAATTAAGCGTCGTCCATAAATTATCCAAGCCGGTTGAGCGCTTCACAGACTTCTTAGGGAATTCTTACTCGGACAGAAATCGAGATTCACTTTTGCTGTAAAATTCATCTCGATTAGATAGTGGTTAAATAAGATTTTTTAAAAGTGTTTATGCGAGTTCTTAGTCGCATCGTCTGCGAGGGTCATTAGCAGTCTTCTATTTGTTGAGGTTTATTATTCTTAATGATCCAAGGGAGTTTAGGAACTTTATGTTCCTAAGTTTCCTGTATAAGTGCATTTCGAGTTAGAGATTTTATAATTTAGGTCAGTGTTTCTTGATAACTGGAGAAACCCTGAAATTTTTGAAAAATCTATATTGATATAAGTATTTAATGGAATCATTTTGAAACCTCTGGCAATCCTCTGTGATCATTTTACGCAATCTCGTAGAATCTTTAAGACCTTAGAAATTTATAAGACTCAGTTGTTTTCCTTCTAATCATTAATTCGTTTTCTTTTAAATCTTCTCACGTCTCTGTCAATTGTAAATCGCTTGAAGTCTTCTGAAATTTCTTAAAAGTTTGGAAATTTTATCATAAGCCTCTAAAAATACAGTTCAATTAAAGCAGCTAGTAATATTTTTAATTCGTATTCAACGATATATGTATTCAGTATTTACATAATTTATAAACTCATCCAATCTGCTGAACATGAACGTGAGCATTTTGTTCGTATATATTCTCAAGAGATTTGCATCATCCTTATCTCAAGCTTAATTACACAAACCTGACGTTGTGACATTTTAAGGGCGATTGGTCTACTTTACACTCGGCTTATCTATTTCTTGTTATCAACATCAATTAGAATGTGTTCTGGATAGTTAACACGGTTATTTATTTTCAAGAAAAAAGGGCATTGTTCTTTCTCGTCTGGAAATTTCTCTATGACCCCAACCCGGCCGAGTCCTAGCCAAATCGGATCCAGGTTGAGGTAACTGGTCTGGCGCAGCCCGGCCCAGACCGCATAAAACCGATCTGGGCGAGATCGATAATACATATTATGCCATGAAAGATTTTGGAATTTTGTTTCTAAGTTGATAATAACAACAATAATAATACGATAGAAAATCAAGATAATTCAAACGAGAAAACTGAATTCAATAGACCAATTTGCTCTATTTGTCTCAATTATTGTTCCGATCAGCCGATAGTGGAATGAATGGAAACATCAACAATGCTCTGAAATAATCTTCATTGAGAATTTACCATCGAAGAAAGAAAAGAAATTCTTTATTTGCCACATCGTTCCTCCTTTCCTCCTTCTCTTCACCCGAGTCCCGTTCTGCTTGTCCGTTTCTCGCTGCGGAATCTCTATGGCTGCGGATATGTATTGCCCCAGCGAAGAGGTACACGACTAGAGGATGGCTTCTGGTCGTGGTGGATGGACACGGACAGGTCCGCATTGTATTCTGCAGCCAGTAAATTCTCCCGAGCACAGA
The DNA here is from genome assembly GCA_904066015.1 of Synergus gifuensis. NCBI lineage: Eukaryota > Metazoa > Arthropoda > Insecta > Hymenoptera > Cynipidae > Synergus > Synergus gifuensis. The sequence goes on from CAJFCO010000348.1 coordinate 338,300, forward strand.
GTGTAAATGAGAACCAACCAGCTTCCCAGTTTCTTCCAGAGTGTTACTCGCTTCCAAGTCCATCCGAGGATCCGAGGAGGAACCGGAGGCCTGCACCGGAGGAGAGATTTATCTTCCGGCGACGATGCAGCAGTCCTTTGTCGCCGACCGCGGTGAGAAGTTCGCATTTTTCGCCATTTTTTCTTTGCCCCGTGTTCCTTTTTTTCACTGCGTATTGCCCGACCAAAGACCATTCTTCGCTACCGGAATTGAGCCCGCGAGAGCTACTACCTCAGGGCCGTCCAAAAAGATTCCCCAGGGGAAATTTTCGAATAAAACTATTGTAAACTCAAAATACTGGCATTGCACTAAAAACTGCGTTATCAATTTTTCGAGGCTCCGTCTTTTTTATCAAAAAAAAAAAAACAATTCTAAATGATTCAAGCGAATTCAGAGAAATATTTTTTTCCATGACACTACCTCGTATTAACGAAACCCTCCTCAATTCTCTACTCGCAAAAAAAACCGACCCTAATAAATTGTTTTTTCCACTTCACCTCGAGTATTCTTTCACAGAAACTAAATTCTACCCTCTGCAGTTTCAAATTAATTCTTAGACATTGAAATATTTATTTCTACATGGAGAAAAATCATCAATTCTGAGCACTTGGGAAAATTCATGCTTCGAACACTCGGAGCTTCACGTGCTGACTACGTGAGTTTCGTAAAAGTTATCTAGTTTGGAAAAATTATTCGTTTGATTTTTGCAAATTTTTGCTGATTCTGGGAAAGTAGAAAAAAATTCACGGCCCTGTGGAGTGTGGAGCCCCCCTTATCTTGAGGCTCTAAGTTAATTTACGTGGACGTGTATTCCCGCGCCACGTATTTTGTCAACGGGGGGACGACATTTGTCATTTGTTTTCTTTTTGCGTACGACATTATATTGTTCAAGGTAAATAACTTTCTCTGGAACCGTAATCCCAGGAATTTTCATTTGGGGCGAATTGTAGTGAAATTAGGTGGCTAAAGGCTCTGATAAATTACGAGAGGACTTTGTCCGAATTATTTATGGAACTGGTGTTTTCGAAAGACTGGGAATTTTATTTAAAATTGGAATTAAAAGAGTTTTTATTGGGGAGCAATTTTAAATTGATAAAAATTGACCATATGAAGATGACGTAGACATTTTTTTTAAATTAGAAAACTATTGTTTTATTCTGAGCCTTCCAAATTCGATTTATTTAACTTCGGATTCAGCTGCCGATTACCAAACTCCTCGTTCCTGACTCAAAGTAATCAATTCCAATTTCCGGAACTGGAGGACTCGAAATGATTCGCAAACAACCTTGGACCGTTTTCCAAGAGAGATTCTCGTGTTCGTTTGAATTCAACATTGCCCACATACCAACTTGTTGAGAGCTTCGCTGGTCGCCTACAAGGTCTTCATAGGACTCAACGTTCGATCCACTTTGCATAGTTTTAGTGCGACGACACCTTCTGGTGTCAATTAAATCCTCGCCATCTGTCTACCTATAGGAAACTTCGGCACTTTGTCGAGGTATTCGGTGCCTCTATTCTCTAATACTCTAATTCTAGCCCGACCTTAGAACCCCACGTCTGATCAAAGAGAATTATTTCAAGAGATTCCTAATCGCCGGGAACTCTGGAAGGAACTTGTGTCTTCGAGAAACTGTTAAGAGGATACGTAGTTGACAGGATACATTATAGTTGACTTATTCTTGCTTATGAATATAGTCACGTTTGAAGGGAAGCAACAAGAGAGCTTAAATTATATTAGTAAAATTCTCTCTACACGTTTTAAGTTCTTCATTAGTACATAATATATTTTTTAATTTAATATTTACAATATTTATTTTGATATTTCTTTCGCATTTTTAAAACCACCATAACATCATTTTCCAAACTTATTTCACAAACCCCCCATTTTCTTTGTAACACCACTTTCCACCTCCCCTTTTTCATTTTCTTTTCCATTTCCAACATCACTATAACAACATTCCTCCATTTTTTTCAACTCCACTTTTTTCCAACCGAATTTCTGATCCAATTTTCCAAACCCTTTTTCCAACTCCTTTCAATAACCCCTATTTTCATCTCTAAAATCACTACAAAACTTTTTCTCCTCCCCTTTTTTCCAACTCCCTTTTCCTACCCAATTCTTCATTTCAAATTTCTTTCTCAACCCCATTTAATAACCTCGCTTTTCCAACTTCTTTTTCATTTTCAAAACTATCTTCCAAACTCCATTTTCCACCTACCCAACCCTTTCCAATACTAGTTTTCAATTTTTCTTTTACACTCCTTTCTTCCCCTCCCCTCTCCCCTTTCCCACCCAATTTTCCAACCGCCTTTTGATGATTCTCTTTGCATCCCCCATTTTTACTTTGAATTATTAAAATAAAAGTTTTTATTTAAACCAGGTTTTTTCTGAGTGTTATCCTGGTTTTAGAAGTGAATTAGAGGTAGAAATAAAAAGAAGCTGAAAAACTGAGTGGGAAAAAAGACTTGAAAGTTGGGGGGGGGGGTGTAGTCTAGTCTTCCGAAATAGAAAAAGAAGGATTTGAAAATGGTGTTCTGCACTGAGAAAAAAATTCTCGGAAATCAATAAATATACTTTTGAATCAATAGATCTTGTTCAAAAGCAGATATTTTAATGATTCAAATGAATTTTTAATGAAACAAGAATTAATCATTTCCATACAATAGTGATATTATACATTTTAAAGTATATACATTTGAATCAATAAAATTTCTGCTTTTGGAAGAGATTTATTGATTCAAAAGTATATTTATTGATTTCAGAGTATTTTTTTCTCAGTGTGGTATTGTTGGGAGTGAATAAGGGGATGCGAAAAAGGATTTATAAAATAGGATTGGAAAATTAAGTGGGTAAACATAGTTGGAAAACGTGGTGGGAAAGGGGAGTGGTAATTTGCATACACTGTTAAAAATAATATTAAATTTAATTCGCTTTATATGTGAAGTCATTTACATAAACGGTAATTGCAATTTAATACGTATATATATATCTTAAATTTGTATATTAAATTTAATAAACATTTGATATGTGTATCAAATTAAATTAATAATATACAAATACATGAATTGATATATATTAATTTTCAATTATCGTTAATGAATATGAATTCATATACAGTATGAAATTGAATACAGATTTTTCTATCAGTGAATGCCGAGGTGAATGCATACACACTTGCCATTCTTCTGAAAGTCGAGTCCTTGAACCAAAAATGAAAGAACTGATGAAAAATGATAGAAATACTGAATTTGTATTGGTGATGTAGTTAACCGAAGTTAGCAGTTACCTTTCGTGGTAGAGACCCGTCTTTACAGTAGCGTGCGACCCGGGAAGCGGAAACACATATCGTGTCTTGAACGGACACCCCTTTCGGAAACTAACCGCGAGACTAACACGTAACTAGCATTCTAGTTCCATCGAAGGAAGTTCACGTTGAATAGAGGACGTAGGATGCGCCAGAAAGAAAAGAGAAGAAAAAAGAAAACAAAGGGGAAAAAAAGATGATACACAAGGAGCTGTAGGAACGTGCATTACCATGCATAAGTCCGTGTCATGTCATTGGACTCAGGATGCATGAAAATAGAGAAGGATGTAAAATCATAAATGTTATAATAGAAACTGAGACTATAATTTTCCGAGTTAAGCAGGGAATAATCACACCCAGAAAAATGATAAGTAATTAGAAAAATATGTTGGATATGCAAATTCTTTATCTTACTTTTCATAATTTTTAGGAGTTTATAAAATTATATTATAATTTGTTAAATCAATATAACATAAGTAATTATCAAGTAAAATGACGATGTGAATTTGATAAAATTCATTAATTGGTTTGCTTACAATACTTGACAGTGGAAATGAAATTCAGCATCTTGCTTTTGGTTTAAAATTTTGTGAAAACAAACCTGAAATGGCTAAAATGCGCTTTTTCCGCGGCACACATAGATGTACTGTGTAGAATTAAACATGCATTTACTGAAGTGCAGGATGTGAAGAGTAATACTTGGAATCGACGAAAAATGATAATAATACCTTAAGAAGTGCAGCGATCTATGTCCTACGCTTCAAAAGAGACATAATTGTAATACACATCCTTAGAGCAAACTTTTTTCGCGTCCGGGATAAATGTTCACTAATTCTTTCGCTAGTTTCTTTTTAGATTAAAATTAATGTTGAATTTGTGAGGTTGGGCTTAAATAATTGAAAAGGTGTGTAAAAAGCTGTTAATCCTTCTGTTTATTGATTGCATTATTGATAGGTGGGGAACAATTTGAAATGAGCTATCAAGCAGTGTACGCTGTGAAGTAATTATCCTGGTCAATAATCTATCATAATTACCCATTTAATCGGTGTGAAATTGTAACAATGGAATTAATTTCTACAGTATATATTTCTTGGAGAGTAAATTACGTGAAGTAGAAAAGGTTGGGTATAGTCAGACATATATTTCGATAATGCTTTTTTTTCTGTTTTTCTCAAAATTTTGATCATGGAAATTACTTTTCTCGTGAAAATAAAAATTGATAAAAATAAAGTTGATTTGAGCGTCTATTTGAATAAATAAGGGATGCTGTACCAAACTGAGAGTAAATATTTACAGAAACCGTATTTTTCGAAGATTAATTTGCTCCGTTGATCGAGCGTTATACCGATTGAAAAAAAAAAATAATTCGAAACGCTGGGAACTCGAATCATAAAGATTTATAGAAGCATATAATGCACTCGGAGCGGGTCAGTTGTGGATTTATTACCTAGCAGCGGAATATATCTCGTATATTCGCGGAATTTCCAAGATCGCTTTAAAGTCATTAATTTTGAAATTGATTGACTCGAGACACCTGAATAACGACGACAAGCCATGACTTTTAAACAATTTAAATGTCAACAAGCTACGAAATACGTTCTTGGTTGTTGTCGACAGTTTGACAAGGGCCAGATTAGGCTCATATAAAAATTAATTGAGAATTCCGTGGTCAGAGAAAGTCAGGAAAATATCTGAGATTTTTGGAAGATATGTTGAAACGTCAGGAATGTTTTATAAAACGAACATTAAATGGCTTTCTATTGAAATCACCAAAAAAATCTTTTTAATTTTTTCTAACTTCCTGAAATTTTTGGAATTCTTTTCGTTTTTTCTTCTATAGATATTTCGATTAAAACCTAGATTCTTTTATTTTAAACTGCATTGCTTTCCTGCAGAGACGATCGTACGGTGACACGGAGTCGAAAATAACGAAAAGACGAGTTGGTCTCGTGATTCGACCGATTAACTTCCGACTCCCTCATTACTGAGAGACGAAGAGAATTGAAAAATGAGACGCAACTATTGCGCAGGGTCTGAGATATAAATCACCTTCAACTCGATACCCGCTCTTTTTTCCTGTTCTGCTCAAGTATTAATTTATTCCTTGGTTACTCATGAGACATGAACCCGTTGTTAAATCACGCGCACTTCATCACTTTAAACGTTAGTCTTAAAAATTCGAATTATTCCTCTGGACGAATCATTTCAAATCAAGAGACTTACAAATTGACGGAAAGGTTAAAAATATTGCATGTGAAAATACCAGAAAATTTTTAATTCGCTTATTATAGTTTTTACGTGTAGAATAAAACAGATTTGTATTTTAATCATACCTCATTTAACTCGCGTTCTTTTAGTGTAGAAAAAAGGATTTTTTCAGGCAATTAGTTTGAATTTACGCCGAACAGAGCAACAGAGCAAGAAAGATCCTTCCTCCTATTTCGACGCTCATTCATCTTTGCGTGAATGTCGATTAGAAATAATTAAGAAATTCGCAGAAAAACGAGTAGATATTCTCCTATAATAACCTATTAGCGTACTTGTAAGTTTGTATGTCGTTAATTATTTCGCAATGTGTAGTCATTCGCCTTCCTGCAATTACCGAGTTGCATTCACCGTGAACATTGGAATTTTTATCGCCTGGTTCGACATTTAAATTTGAGTTAGTCGGAATTTCTCACCAGTGCGTCTGCAGAATTCATTAGCGTGAAGTGAAGGCGATACAATTAAAATATTTAAATAACATTTTAAGAACTCATTTGCCAATTATTAAGATTTCCGGGTTTAATGCATCTTGACTTGTAAACCTATTCGAAGATCCTATTAATTTCCTTCGGAAGCCTAATGGAAATTCATAAATTTCTGATTTAATTCTTATTCGCTTGAAAAAAAATGCGAATATAAAAATTTTTAATAGAAGTTTATAATAATTAATTAATGTAAATGTAGTTAATAGTTATACATAATAGAAGAATAATCCCTTCTTAAAATCTTTATATCGTTTAATAATTGCATTTCATAAATAAATTAAGTGCAATTTTATCATTAATCACTATTAGGAAAGCTTTTACCATTATTTAATGTCAGATCGATGAATTAGGTATCTCTTGACTTGAAATCTCTGCAGTTAGTGACGTTTACTTACGACACTGAATTTAAAAATATCATTCTATATGATACTTCTCGCTTTTAATTTTAACAGAACAGGAAAATATAATCCATGCGACTTCAAAGTCCCGACGTCGTTGGCATGTTTCATTTATGCAGGCGATCGCGCTAACGAATCAGTTGCTCAACGAATTACCTTATGAGAGGAATTCAGACTTGATTCTATTTTTAAATTAATTTTTTGCCGATTTTTTCATTTAAAAAGTAAAAAACATTGGTGTCGGAAATTTTTTCAGCGTCGGTGATTTTATAATATTGGCAATCTTCTATCGGGAATTTTACAGTATACATCATTTTATCAATTAAAAATTATATAACATAATTGGATAGAGTGAAACATATATTGTTATAAATAAATAAGACCAGAATTTAAAAAGCTGAATACTATTTCTTTAAAAGCAATCAGTAAAATATAAATCTCACAATTTCAAAGTTCCGACTTAATTGAATCGTTTCGTTTATGCCGACGATTAAGCATCATTAATGGAATCAGTTGCGCAATAAATGATGTTGTAGTAAATTTCAAAGTGGATGAAGAAGAAGAGATGTAGGTTGAATAAGTAGTCACAGTATTATTTTTAAATTAATATATAATTTTTAATCATGTGAATTTTCGGAGGGCTTGGGGGCCAAAGTGTACAATATACAATACAAGCGATAGGAATATGATTCTCAGGGGTGATAGAGCCTGCCAAGGCCTTGTCATTGCTTTTCGAGGGCCTAATTTTTCAAGCGCAGGGCCTCATGCTCTGGAAGAAATCAACGAATTGAGCAAATTCTCAAGAAACAGAGGACGATTTCGACCCGGCTCTTAAAACCGGACCATTGAACCTAAACGGCCCTGAGCTGTGCCCTTTCCGGCTTCAAATAATTCTAAATATTCTTTGTGCTGATCATGTAGAACTTCCTTTCACTCTTTGTCGCAATGTATAAACAGTTTTTTTTTATTTCGTTTTTTTTCGCACTAAAAAGACAGTCATAGAGTTGCACGGATTCAGAATCGCGGTCTCGGTTTCTAAGGGTTCTCGGAAATCGCACACGAACTCAACACTTACATAACACTTAATTTGCACTCAATATTTACGTAACAGCCAATTGTAAGATGAAATATAGGAAATTTTTAACTCCTGATTTAACCCTTTGAAACTCGAAAACGTGAAATAGCTGCACCTAAATTCAAAATCTGGAGCAACCAACTTCTCATCATCATCACATATCAACCAATTTTGAAGAATCAATTCCGAGCTGTTTTCCATCTTCATTTTGAGTCAAAAATTTTTATTTACAGTCAATTTTGCATTAAGGAAGTTCAACTTTAATGCCACGAGCCTTGACAATTTGTAGTGACTTTCGATTTGAGAGATATGTGAGGTGATTTTCGCTCCAAACCTTTCCGAAATATCCGATTGAACAAAAAACAAGGAGGGAAGATTTGGAGCGAAGATAGTGTTCAAACCATTTTCAGGTGTCTAGAATTAAAAGAGTAAAACAAATAAACTTTGAAACTTTTTTTTTTAATTAAATAAAGACCCTCTCTTGTGATTTGAACTTAGAAGTTTCCTCTTTTCGATTTTGGTGACTTGAAATAAATAACAATATCCACGACTTACACAGGTGCAGCTATCAGACTATTCTAGTCACTACTAGCTTTCTGTATTCGCCGTTTTGTTTTTGAGACCACTATTTCCTAGAAAGAAATCATAATATATATATATACACAAATGATAGACTTTTGTATCTGAAATTTCACTTACTCTGGTCCTGCTCTTAAGCGCAGCTTTTTGCCATGTCTATATTTCTGTTTATGTATTTCTGTTTATGTGTCTCTATTTGAGAGTATAATGTGAGATTGATGTGTATTCTCTAAGAAGACTCATGCGAGTTGATTGTAGACGTAACCGAGGTCCTATTACATGATTTGCAATAATCTACAGAAACCTCTACTTTTTATACAATTTACAGGCCGTCTTGTAATTTCTATTAACGTGATACCAAGCAATTTCTACACGAATAATCAAATAGTTTAAAAATTTTTTTAAGTTAGTTTCCTTAAGATTCTTAGACTTTTATTCTTTCTTTTGTAATATAGAGAAAAGGTCATTTGGCAACGACGTTAAAGGAAAAAACAGACTAGTTACGAGAAAAATTTTGAAAATTACGAATCATAAAATCATGAAAGAGGAAAGGGTTCAGAAAGCACGTGCCTTCGAGAATCTTCCTTTTCGTCTTTTTATCACATGACGACACTTAAGTGCGAGGCTCGAAACTTGAAAATATTTTCGAGATTCGTGTCTCTTTTCGGACGGGACTATCTTTAATCCTACCCAAAAACAGCTCTCTTTTTGGCTCTAATCCAATATTGTAAATTCTTTTCTGAAAAATCTGGGGATTCACGATTTGAATTGGAAAGAAAGAAAAATAATTATTCAAGCGAATAATTTCATAAAATAAGGCGGGAGATGAAAATAATGTGAAACACTTGTAGGAAAAGTAATCGAGAACCCCGTTTTCAAAATATTTAGTAGAGTTCAAATTAATTTTTTTTTTTTTGAGTAGGATTAGGATTGATAACCCGAGTTCTGGCGATTACCTATAAATTCACTAACACAAGTGCAGAGCGTAGTTATAACATTATTATGGCTGGTTCAAGTTTAGAAACAGTGCTAATCAGTTGGAATAGGTGCTAAATATCGCAGCTACCAAATTTTCTAGATCAAGTTCCATCTATTTATTTAAAATTTCAACTATTTAAAACAAGTACCAACTGTTTAGAAGAAGAATCAATAAGTTAGTTCAGTTCTAGTACCGACGATTTTTTTTAGATTAAGCTTTAACTGTTTAGCTCGAATTCCAACTGTTTATCTCAAGTGCTAACGGGAAGTTGGCTCTGCATTTGAGTTTAGTTTTTAACGGACATAATTGTCGCCCAGCGGATAATAGCCCGAAAGAAAGGGATGTCGATTATGAAATTGTACCTATTCGTGTGACGTCTTGACGGTTAAACCGATATAAATTTTCGTCTTGTGGACGCATCCAGAGAGTGTGCCCCACTGCGTTCATTTTTACGACTCTAATAATCCATACAATAATATATTCAATAATTAATACAGAGGATAGTCGTATTTATATTCATATATCACTAGAGTACATATGTACAGGGACTGCAAATAGTGGAGGTGCATTTATATTGCAATATTATTATAATAGATTCTCTTATTCTAAGTATTCGCAGGTAGAATTAGACTCTCTTGACCTCCTTCTCGAGTAAATGTACAGGACACCTAACAGAGTGTTTGTCTTTTCGCAGAAGAAATCATCTTCACTGATAATCTAGACTTAGTTAAACCGCATTTCTTCTTATATACACTCTCACGAACACCCAGATTTTCGACGACGGGCATCACATTGAGACCAGACTCAATTCTTACTGGTTTTTTTTTCTGCCATTTCGTTAAATTGCACTTTGTAGTTTAACGTCATTTTCCGGATGAGAAAAAGCGTGTCTTTCTACACCATTTTCTGGATCCTACTAGTCATACCGAAGGAATCCTGGCGATGTTCCTCACCTCTAGTGGATCCGGCTCCTTCCTCTCGAAAACCCTCTCGGAAAAGACTCTTTCCCAGGGCTACGAAGGTTCGGACGTCGAGTCCGGCTGGAGCTCCCTCTCTTCATCTAGCGAATCCTCCGAATTCGATCTATCCCGTTCCTCATCTTCGAGGTATTTAGAATTTGTACTGGTCACATAGTCGTTCTCCTGTCACGGACTCCCTCCTCCAGTCTCTGCGTCGCCCCTGTGCCCAGGCGTTAGACTAGGACTTCTTCTCCTTTTCTCCTGGAGACCATTAACCATATTCTCAATAGACTTGAGTTCCCCGGCTGCAGCTAGATTTCCGCTTCCCGGTGTGGGAGATCCAGTCGGTGGCCTTGGAGGTGGTGATCTTGGACTGAGAGTCCGACTTCCTGGAGTGACTGTTTCGAACGCAGATCCATGCGATGAGGCAGGAAGAGTGTAAGGTGCGAAGCGATGACCCTTAAGCTGATGAAGAGGACTCGCAAGGGGATGAGGGTAATGAGCGAAGAGCGCCGGATGCTGGGAGGCTGCCAAGGCCAGCTGGGCATTGAAGATCATCCCCGGGGTGACTCCACCGTGGAGACCCAGAGGATTCGGTGGTATCAAGTGCCCTGGACCCGGATAGAGTCCAGGGACCGGGGGGTAGAGGTAGGGCAAAAGAGGTGGGTGAAGAGGAGGTCCGACTGAAACGTCCGGTCTTGGACCTTCCGAAGCTGTCGCTTGACCCACTGTTCCACCACTTTCTGATCCTGAGGAATCGCTGCCTTCCCCTCGCTCACTTGTCCGGTCGTCTCTGTCTCTCGAGTGTTCACGTTCTCGTTGATGATGAGCAGGGTGAGGTGTGTCAGGTCCTACGACGTCCAGGAGCTTGTCGTCATCGTCCATAAGGTCGTTTCCGGAGTTAGAGGAGCGTCGCTTCTCTGGAGAGGCTGGAGCACCAGAACTTAATCGAGATCCTCCTCCTGAGACCGACAACAGCGCCTGTCTTCTGCAACAACGACAGTGCGTTAGCAATTGTGAAAGTAGGGTGGATTTTGTAGATAAGGTATGGTTTGGAACCAGAAAAATTAGCTAAATTACGATTGCTTCAACTATTGAACTCGCTTCAACTTGCTGATTGATAGACAGGAATTTTTTTTAAAATACAGTGAAAATATCTGCAATGTACTGTAATGGCTTAGTTTTCTAATGGAGAGAGTTAGAAAGTATTTCTCAATAATTACAATCGCATATGCGGGTTCGTGATATCGCAATTTTTGTGCCATTAAAAGCATTTGCAACAAAAAGGAGAATTAAAAATAGAAAAAGATGCGAGGTTTATTAGTGAATATCAATTACTTGAGTTGAATTCACTTGTCTCTAATTCCTAATCGCCCCTCAATTCTATGGATCTAAATTATATAATTAAGATAGGTTCTGCACGCAAAGGAATAATGGGAAGTGGATCGAAGACCCTAACGAAGAATTAGAGGCAGTGAATGCAAATCGCGAGGTGTTCGATCCACTTGTTACAGCTATGCATATAATTTTGCAGAAAAGCCTGGGAGACACTGCTTATATTATTATTAACGACAAAGCGTTGGTCTGAGAGCGTGCATGTCAAAGGGTTTTACATACAGCCTTACGCAAGGAAAGTTGATAAGTGTTCTTGCCTAAGTGGATGCTCGTAGAAAAGGACATTAGATCGGTTCGAGGGAATCGAAGCCTGAATGATTGGCTGTATGCTTTAGTTACTTTAGTATGTAGAAGGAATAATTCACCGCTGCAGGCGATAACGAGAGGATTTATGCAAACCCAGTAGCTACTGTCAATGGCGCGCGAGGTATTAAATTAATTATCTTAATTGCACCTTCAACGCCTTTCACATGCGTGAATTCATCGCATGCAAATATGCAAAGCTGCTTTCATATTTGCCTCTTTCATTCTATATGCGACTCCCGCTTACACAACTCTTGTAATAGTTGTGATTATATGATACTATGGATATTTACTGATGGTTTCCTATATTAGAATTTATTTTTCGATTGATTTTTAGGAAACTTGTGGCAAATTTTTTAAACGTGAATTGTAATTGGGGTCACTGATCTCTCACCAACACCTTTAACACTTTCTAGTACTAAAGCTCATGTAAGTCGCAACGAAAGCCTTGTTGGAGACTGTGAGCAGCTTACAGGTCTAATACCGTGTAATGCGATCAGTAACACCAATACTCTCTTACGTGCATGTACAACTAGCTCAGATCGTGTAACAAAAACACATTTCTCCGTTTTCGTCACAGGCTCTCGGGTGCTTTAAATCAATAGTATGCCATAGACATAGTGTAGAATTTGCACAAAAGTAGGTCTCTGTGAATTTCCTTACTGACCATGTGAACCACAAAAAAAAACCAGTTTCTGAGAATTGACTGATATAATGGAATTTTAAGACCTATAGAAACTTGATAGACTTTTGAGGAAACAAATTGAATTTATGACTTCTTTCCACGAGACTATATATTTTTCGAAACATGATTGAAGTCAGTTTTTCACCCCTGTGGCAATAAAATAAATGACAAAGATAATCAATCTTATTCTCACGTGATGTTTTTTTTATTTCGCGTGAGGTTTCCGAGTATCAAAAAATCAGGAAGGCGCTGAGTTTGGTAATTTTGGGAAACTATGCAGCAACGAGTAGATAAAGAAGAGAGTTAATCGAGAAAATATGCAAAGTAGGGTGCGTCATGACGCTGCCTAATTAGAATAAGGGTTAGTTTTGGCTTATGGTTTCGGTTAAGGGTGGTCGGAGCCACCAGAAAGCTAGATATAAACCGAGTGGCAGAGGAGAGGGGAGGTTAGAACATAGCCAATCATCGGATTAGCATACTGATGCTCAGGGGCGTCGCTATCGTTAAGGTAGGGGTCGTTGCTATACTTGGTGGCTTTGAATTTCATATTACCGACAGCCTTTATCGCGCAAGTCAGCTTTTATATCACAGAATTCCTAAAACTATTAAAACGAAAATTTTTTTAAAAATTGGATTAACAAGAACTCATTAATGTAATAATTTATTTTATCCGAGTTTGGATAATTGAAAATGATGTCAGAATACAGCTTTCAATTTGCGTTAATTACGAAATGCGCTGATTAACTGCAAAGGGCGATAAACCTGCCGATGTTTAATCGATAATAGTATATTTTTGATTGCCGCCTTTAAATATTTTCACTCGTAAAATCGCGATATTTATTTTCACGAGTGGGACAGAGAAATTTATCGATGCAAGGTAAATCGAGCTCATGAGCGCCGACAAGAGCAGTCGGACAGGTGTTTGAAACTCTATAGCCGGGTAATTACGTACACAGAAATATAAAGCTGGTTTAATAAAACTCGAGCTCTAATTAGTTCAGTGGTGTAACGAGACTTGCAGGTGCATTCGCACCAGGAAAGTGTTTTCAAGCACGTCTCGCAGATGCAAAGCTTTAAGAGAAATAGATTTTTTATGAATCTTTTCATTTTGTCTTCATCTTCAAAACAATGTAGATGTAAATTAATTTTTCCTGAAAGGAGCCGGATACCTCAGCTGCAAAATAGTTAGAAGAGGCGCCAACTATTTAGCCTGAAGAAGTTTTGGAAGAAGCTTTTCCAGGCTTTTGTAGAGCCAATTGTGGTGAAGCTCTTTTTGGGATGAAAGGGGGTTGGAGGCATTTTTCGTCAGTGATGGAAGTAGCAAGCAGATTCTGGGCTCTGTAATTTAAAATGCAGACGGGAAACCACGGAATAGAATTCGCACTTGTGTAACCCCTGACATTACCTAATCCAAGGTTGGCGTAGGGTCGAGCCTCTTTCTCGGATCGCTTTGAACGGACCGATCTCTTCTACTTTGTTGGGGCTAAATGTAGAGGTAAAGTCTGATAGCCCGGCGGCCGAAGACAGAAGGGTGCTTCCAAGGGATTGGGAAGGGTGAATGTAGCCGCAAAATCGAAGGGATGATTATAATTCCGTGCGACAAGGGACAACACCACCGCGACGATGATACTAATAGTCGAGCGAATCCGCGACGACCTTTCTCAAAGCAATTGAGAACAGGGAGCACCCTAGCTGCTTTAATTCCGGTCTAATTAAGTGTACCTTGGAACAGGAACGTCGTGCGCAGCGTAATTCCAGGAAAGGCGATTAGCAGTTGTGAATGGGTGACTTTGACAATTTTTTTTCTATATTGCTATTATTGATAAATATTTTTTTTTAGATTTTTACGTTTTTATCAGGGAAAGTCAGGGTGTCTAGAGGACCGGGAAATTGAAAAAAACCCGGGAATTTTATTTGACCGATGAAAAACCGGGAAAAACCTGGGAATTTCATTTTTCGAAAAATAGACTTTTTTCTAATTTATCTTCTTTTTATTCCATTTTTACTTCATCAAAAATTAAACAACAAAATTTTTGTTTCAATTTTTTTTCAAAAATGACAAAAAGACAATATAAATTGGTCGGTTGAAAAAAAATTTGACCGGGAAAAAACCGAGAATTTTAAGTAGTCTGTTAACTATAAGACACCCTGAAAGTATTAGACTTTGTGTTTCTATTTTTTCTTTTTTATTTTATCCAATTCCAGACTTATGGATTTGAAAAAGAGGAAAAGGATCAGGGAAAGAAGTTTAGAAAACGAGTGGAAAGGGGTAGGGAAAAAGGGTATGGAAAATATCGTTTGAAATGAGGATTAAGAAAAAGGTATAGAAAATAAGGTTGGAAAATAAGTAGATTGGAGGAGGGAGTGGGAAAAGCAGTTTGTAAAAGATAGTGGAAAAAAAATAAATAGGAAAAGGGTTTGCAAAAAGTAGAGAGGAAAAGTAAGTGGAATTTGAAAAGGGGGTGGGGAGATATAAGTGGCAAATGGAGTAAGAAAAGTAGTTTAGGAAAGGGAGTGAGAAAAGTAGGTAGGAAAAGTGAGTGTGAAAATTACGTTGGAAAATGATGTGGGAAAGTAGATCGGATAAGTAGCGTGGAAGCAGAGTTTTTTTTTTTGTAAAATTGTATTAGAAAAGTGGTTTAGAAAGGGAGTTGTCACCGATTATTTAACGATACTGAAAAATTGACCAAAGGCGAGATTACCCACAGCATAATAATGCGTTGAGGAAAATGAAGAGCGCTATATTAGATGGATTCTATGCATACTAACGTAACGTCATCAAAATCCACTTGAGTTTTCACCCCGCGCTCAATGAAATTGAAATGGGTTTCATTGGTGGTGGCAACAATGGCCCCAAGGGGTGCCTGACATAAGCTCATAAACTTGCAATATTGAATACAAATGGATGCGTCCGCCTAGGCTGCGGGCGGGGTGCAAATGAGCCCCACGAACCAACTCTCAGTTTAGGGGTGATCCGCCAAGGTCCAGATATAACGACCCTGATATATAGTCCGGGTTCAAAAAGGCCTTCTAGTGTATCAATCAGCTTTAATGAGCCGAGGTGATGAGGAATGAGGAAGATTTTTCAATTTTGAAAGCGATACTCACTTTTTCTCTCGCTTCCCCGCGCCTGTGTCTCGAAATCCTTTTGCAAAGGGGTTGTTGTCGATTTTCAGTTGCGTGATCTGAAAAAAGAAAGAATCGATTCTATTTTATAATACCAACCATTTTAGATTTAATTTTAGACTTTTGAGGGTACTGATTAGAGATTCTTTGAAATTATTAATAAGCATCGAAAATCTTATCAAATTCAGAAACAAGACTTCTTTTTAGAAGAACAAAAGGACTTTGTCCTTATCTGAATTGCGGTTTCATTTCTAGCCCGTCACGATTCACGAATACCTAACTTATATAATCTGGCCCACTAGCGTCGCATTTCGTGAGAGATAATTAAATGAGGAAGAAGAATCGGAGAAAAAAAAAGTCGAACAAAGGCGAGCCTTTACGATCGGGCGAATGATATCCAGGAGCGGCTCGTGTGTAGAAATAATGCGTACCGAGAACGCGACGATTCGCCGAAATGAAAGCTCTATCGGCGAGAGCAGATATTAATTAGCACGACTATAAAGTACTACGCGATACGAGATTAAACTCGATAGTTCGGTTCGAATGAAGGGGCAATTGTCCGTACACGTGTTGCAATCGCACACAGGAACTAAATGCAGATTTCAAGAACGAGACTTTTATTTCTAGATCTGTAGATCTAGAAATATCTTGGTGCCAGCAGTTTTTGCAAAAAATAAAAAATAAATAAATTCCACTTTGGACGCAAAAAATGTATGAAAACTTACCTTTTCGTTTTGGTAGGCGGTGACAGCGATGAATTCCGTTTCCTTGAAGACGTAACTCCGAAAGGTGGAATAAGGTAGTTTGAGGATGTCGTTGGCCCGGACAAGATGAAACCTCGGCTGGTATTTGTGCATGGAATTCAATATCGTCTGTAACAAAAAGAACCGGAGCATACATTGGGACAGACTGTTTTATACTTGCTTCCACAAATAAATTTCAAACCCGCCCTAGTCAACTATAAGGTATATAACTGATTCAATCAAAACGTGTTTCAACCATAAACATAAAATAGAAAAATAATTCAAACATTGTCTGGAAATCTATGACTGAACTTTTCTATCGAAAGGAAATAGTGAAAGTACAGCTAGTAAGTAATAGTGCCACTAACTACCAAGCATAAAGCAGTATATCAATGCCTCAGTAAACCTCAGTATTATAGAAAAAATTTGACTACATGATTGAAAACCTTCTAATCAAAACGCTTTTATAAGATATAAAAGTCAAAAGACGTTTTTAAAATGTTATTTGATTTAATATAGAACTTTTTTAGTATGCTATAAAAACGTCTTGGGACATTTGAGCCCACTGGGAAGGGATGGTTTGCTCCTTTCTTTACCCGAGGAAGAATTTGCAAGATCAGGGAGCCTCGGGAGGAATATATCTCTTTACTCGAGGCGTCCACAGCCAGGAACGCATCCTGAATAATGAAGGAGGAAAAATGGCGCCGAGAGAGCCAGAGCCCGAGTATTATGCAGATATGGGCGGTCGTCGTTGTAGTTCGACGATGGTAATGACCAAGCATGACAATCACCTCGAGTACTACCAATGCTTCTACCTCCTATAGATTCACAAGCGTGAATTGCACCCCACGTTGGGTTGTTTCCGCCACTGGAGGATTGACCACCATTACGAGAAGGATAATTTATTCAACGACTATCGCTGCTCAGGGAATGATCGATTGGCAGACATCGTAACTTGGAGGCCACCCAGGATCGTACGATCAGAAACTCTCTTCCTCTTTCACCAAAGGAGATATACATCGATTGAACGCTCAATGCATATTGAATCACTTATCGAACTATCACTGCTGATTCAATTCCAAACTTTCTAACAAACGAGTGTCTTTGAAAATTACATGATGAGTAAAAAATCGATCAGAGAGGTAAAAGATAATTGCGGCAAAATGTAACCTTTTATTGCTATGGAGAGAATGTCACCAAAAACGAAAAGGTTTCTTTAGGTAGGATTTTAATAGCAGAGAACTTGTTATTGCCTTATTTATTAGCGAGTGACTGAGCTTACGTTACTTATTACCCTGATTCAAAGTACTATAAAGTGCAAGTGCTCTGAGTAGTAAAACAGAATGGGCTAAGCTAAGTAATAATGTGAATACGCGGTTCGTAACATAGCATTGTAAAAAGTATTACAATACTCGTGAGAAAGATATTGCTGAGTGCAGTGAACGCTTCTGTAATTTATGGATCGACTTTTGTTGAGGTATATCTTTTCCATTGATGAAAATGGTACTTATTCGTTCTTTTAGGAAAAATAATGTTCTTCCACTGAATCCTAAATTCAATTAGTGAAAAACATTTTAATGAGAAGAACACTAGTTTCCTGGTTAAAAGACAGTAGCCAGGTGCGTTTGTGATGCAAAAGCGTTTTTCCTTCTTTCTCTTATCTCCTTTCGGGGCTCACGACTGCCCAGAAGCGACTAACAAGATTACGAGCGACATTCTGGCCTAGGAACGGATGTTTTGCCCCGGGCCGATAAATCTATTTATGCGCTACCATTTCAATGGAAGAAGGATTCAGCTGCTTTCGCGTGGGTAATTGCCGACCATTGTTCCACCGAGAAGTACTTTTATGAGCGTCCGTTCTTCCGGCCAATCCGTACCTCCCATAGGGTACATTACGGCGCAGCGTCAGACCATTTCGAGCGGCGATAATGGCCCCGGCACACGGCGAGTGCTAGCCATTCATAAAGCCTTATTCTAAGTAAACGAGTAATCATGTTCGTGGCAGTTGTGCTCGCTCGATTATGGACGATAAAACTTTTCATGATAAACGCTGCCTTTAAAGAGCCGTTAAAGGCTTGCCCGAAGTCCGGCAAAACAAGTCCGCAAGACTCTCATTCTGCTCTGCGAAAGAAGCCTCGCCGGAAGTCGACCGATAGGAGTGGAAATATGTGTGAAAAGTTCCCGGAGATTCCAATAAGTCTTAAAACAAAGAGACCCTATCAGTTGGAAGACTTGTTAAGGTCTGGATCATCTAATTTCACTTTATTTAAAGAAATCCCTCGTCATCCTGATCCTGATGGAAGACATCAGTGTCTTGCAATTTGATTCCGAGAGCAATTATCGTTCCGGAACGAACTTGAGGGGGACTCTGCCGTAAGTAAAACACCCAAGCATTATAACTTGGCAATCGACGCGGAGCGGCGAATCACAAAGGGAAATAATTAGCGGCAACGACGATAGGCTAATCTAGGAGTTTGTCATTAGCCTATCAAAGCCAAATGCTTCTGGCATCGATTCCCCCTCGTCCTCAGAATCTTCCCGAACGGACGGACGCTCGAATAACTCCACTAGCTGGGAAGTATGTGCGAACACGGAGAGCAATTAGTATTTCTCGGGAGACTATCTGCACTTGCGCAGCTGAAATGCGTCGCTCGGTAGCTTATTTTGCCGGTATGGAAGAAAAACGGTTGAAAAGAAGGGAGGAGATGGAGCGGAGGCGGAGGTGAAGGTGGAGGTGGCTCTGGAGAAGGGGCGACAGGGGAGGTCGGAGCAGTGGCGAAGGCGAACGTATACAGGGAATGGAAGTTGGAACCAGGATCAGGAGCGTCGCGCATATACCGACTGGTATGTGCCGCGTGAATTGACCGAGCAGATAAACCTCGGGAAAAAGAAGAGATTCGAAGGAGAGCGCAGAGTCCTGGCACACAGAAGCCGACGCGGCTAATGACTCTGTCCGAAGTAATCTCGAGGTGTTATCTGTCCGGCTACCTGAGGCCCACCTACTTCGAATCACGAGCCTGAGGTGCTTTACGACCGATCGGCTTTGAACCGTTCACCCTCACTAGATAGACGCCGGCGTCCATCTTCCGCGGGATCTTCCCGCGAGACAAACAGCGAACAAGTTCTACCAACCTCATCACTGGCTCTGGTTCCCCAAAAAAAGTCTTTCCCACTATCTGAATCTTGCTAGGTAATTTTAAATTTCCCGCTGTAAAAGTGATGACGACCTCGTATACTTTCAACATTCCCGATCTTTTACATATAGCCAAATTTTCAGTCATATCTGAAAACCTCTCTAATTACGACAAAAGTAATTTGAAGTAATCAAAATAATTTGAACTCTTTATTAGTACTCGACTACCCGACATGATGCTTAATTCCTTTTCAGCAAGATTGGTTCCTTTTCTGGAAGCAAAAAATTTTATATTGAAGATCCAAAGTTGTAGTTTAGTTTAACTTTTGGGTATACCAATGCCATTGACAAGGTTTAGTCTGATTTCTTGTCCATAAATCTAGTCCAGCTTAGAAGACAAAAAATTCTATACACTGTAGTTCAATTCCCAAAATGGTTCAACGCGACTTCAGGAAAGTTGTGTTGGACTTTGTGGAACCGCTATACATATATCGCTTTACACACAGTTCTTGCTTGATAGGACACACACAAATTGCTGAAACTGAATGCAATATTGCAGTGGAATAAACTCTCGTAAAAGCTGCTTTATTTCCAGCAAGAAGGGAATTTCTATAAAAGATAATCCTCTGGGAAGAGCGAGGAATATCTATCAGAGGAATATCTCAAGATTCAGAGTAAAAAATCTCAAAGAAGATTTGACCCCCGAATCTCAGTCATTTAAATGAACTTACAAATAATTTAATTTAACAAGCTGAAACTTAAAAAATGATCATAGGTCATTTGAACTAGAATTGATTTGGTTGTATCACAATGGCGCCACAGTTTGATTCTCTCCACCTCCAAATTTATCGAGCGTTTCTTTTCCCCGGGAGTATTTTTCTTCAGCAAAAAAGTGACTTCTTTAATCAGGAGACAAAACCTTGAGAAAAGACTTGCGCTTCGACTAGGCAATATCGTGAGGAAGAGCGGCGAAAGAAATGGGGTGGCGGCCCCTTTCACTTTGAGGGTTAAAAAGTTAGCTGATGGTCTGTGGATTACTTAGACTCCGGTACATAAAGTAACTATGTAGTTAGTTCGACACGAACGCACTCAGACTTTCGAGTTTGTATGGAGCGAATATATAGGCGAGAGATTCCTGTGAAAGGGTAGTATGGTGCCAAAGGTGGCGCCACCTCGGCAGGAAGCGGCAGAGAAGAGAAACTTTTAGTGTACCCTGGCTACGAGGAAGTGCGAGAAAGAAAAGGCGAGACATCGTCGTCGGGGGTGGAACGAAGAGGTGAAGGTGGTGGAGGAGGTGAACGTAGAGGAGGAGGTGAATGTGGAGGAAAGGCTGGTCGACTGGCGTTTCATCCTGGTATCGACCGCTTGAAAAAGGGGTGGATTTTTCTGCTCGTACGAACAAGAGGGGAAGAGATAGAGAACACGTTCTGGACTCGACCCGATATAGCGAAGTGACCCACCCTGCCACCTCTGCTCCCGCCAACTACCGCCCCCTTAATCACAGTCATCGAGGGAAACAAGAAGGTGCCTTCGAACTCCACACCAGGGTATTATGTAGAAGATATACAGCTAGCTATACATTCTGTGTATGCTGTAGAGTCTATAAAACCACAGGATATCCACCTTCGGGAAAATCGAATCGAATAACTTGGCTCCTGAGAGTTTCGGGCGTCATGGCCGACAGTCCTTAACGAGACCTGCCAATCAACCAGACCGCCCTGCCGGTCGAAAGGTCGAACTTGGCCTAACTCAGTCGATCATCTCTTCTAGAGTACTAGACAAGGCGATTGACCTCTGGGCGACGAAGATTCATCGTGTTTTACGAGATACTCGTCGAAAGAGACACAGCCATTCATTTTATTCTCTCAAAACGGTTAGATCCTCATTTACATTCAAAATAAACTTGGGTCAAAGAAATTAGAGATTGGCTTTCAGAACTTACGCTTGGAATGAAGGAAAATAAAAAAGAGTCTATGACATTTCCACACTTTTGGAAAAATTGTTAAAATTTTTAGAGTTTACGATGCAGTAAACTCATAAAAGATTTATGGCGAATTAAAGTAAAGAGATCCAAGAAACCCCTCTGAAGTGAATTTCATTTTTAAGAAGAAAAAATAGAGGGAATGAGTAAATGTCTATAATTCCAGAGACCCTCGACAAGGTAAGACCTTAATTTCGCAAGCACCTCTACTTGATGTGGAATATTATTCCTTAGCTTATTCCTTAGAAGCAGGAGTGGCGAGCATTGAAAATTTAATGTCGTGTGAATAGTCAGAGCACGATATTTTTTTTAGCAGCATTTGCTGCCTAGTAGCTCTCTGTATAATATAGTCTCGGCGTCAAGGGTGAGTTTTTTTTTTATTTTTCTGCGGTAAAACTCGCGAAGGGAACGTTAAACGGAAATCAGATGGTTGCTTACAGCGGATCGTACAAGAGACGCCCCTCGGGAAAACTCTTTGAGGCGAATTCAGTCGATACCTCGAGGAAATATGCTTCATAAGATGGGAAATGCCATAAGGGCCCGTGAGAGGCAAGTGTGAAATTAATATAGAGTTTGATACGAACTCAAAAGGAGAATGATGAATACATATTTGAGTTTACATCCCATTTCGAGAAGTGCTTTCTTCAAAAACACCTTGTATTTGATATTATCGACCTGAAAGGAAATCATCTGAAAAATACATCAGTTTCCTTGAGAAAATATGTGTTGCCTTTTTTTCTTGAGATCTTTTATTTCTGGTCTATCATTACGCGGACCAACAATGGTGCTGATTGAAATCGGCGATTCTGATTTATTTCGACCGTTGGCTTTTTCCCGCATTGGTATTGCAGTGACACCCGATTTCCTTCCAACTGAAGTGTTTTGACCCTGTAATTTGCCGGTCGCAGGTCAAACATAAAAAAGAAGCTGAAAAAGCCAGTCGAAACTACCCTACGTGGTTTCTCTGATACTGCCGAGGACAGAAACCACCCCTTCGTTTTCTATTCGTCTTATTGTTCCGAGTGACTTAATCAACCGAAATTCTCAGTAATCGCTCCCCCCCCCCTCTCTCTCTCTATCATTACAAGAATATAAATTTCTAGTGCAAGTATTCCTGAAATTTTCTTTTCTGAGACTTTAATATATTCAACATGCGTAATTGTTTACTTTCCTTCTCGTGATTTAAATAACCGCCAGTCTACGCACCGAGTAGATTATTAAAGAAAAATGCGTTCAATCAACTTTGCGATTTTTCATCGTGTAAAGGTCAGTTTAGATAAGACCGCGTGATGAGGCATAAATCCACTTTTTGACCGGTTTAGGACAATTTAATGGCAATTTTTCAAGCAGTCATTCGCTTTGAAACTTTGATTTCGCTTTGTTATCTTAGAAGACATAGATAAACAGGTCAATTTGTATCCGCGATTAAAGTTGCCGTGGAGGCGTCTGGAAGGACAGAATAAAATATTGGCTTGACACTCGGAATTCAGAGATGGCTTGCTTTTCAAGAGGGCCCCAAGCAAACTTATTATAAACATTTCATACAATTTTACTTTCAAAAGTGAAATCTGTCATCTTGCATATTTTAATTAAATCGTGTGGAAATTGAGACACAAAGATTTAACTCAATTTCCTTAATCGTAAAATGTTTGATACTGAAAATATTGGTACCATAACCCCAGGATTTCAATCAATCGCCTTCTTTCTTCATTCAACGAGCGACTTACTTTTTACGCGAACTTTAGTTGCTCCGTTGATTTTTCCACGGTTATCACTGACTTTCGATAACCCCGAAGTTCGAAACGTTCTGTCATAATCTGTCCCGCAGTTGTCTACCCGATAAGAAAATATCGCTAAGACGCGTATACGCGCTAACTAGCAGACGTAACAATCACAATAATATACGTCTTTATTTACAGGGAGGAAAGGTCACTAAATTAAAATTTACGTTTAGTCATTTATTTTTTTGATGCAAATACATTTTACATAAAGGCTTTGCTTAACGAGCTTGAGCTCGAGCTCGAATTCTTATAGTAACGTTATATTGACTTCACATATATAAATATTGTAATTACTCAATCCGTTAACAAGCCCACCGGAAATTCTACCGGTATCACGGTAGCTTAGTTCGACCCTGGAGTACTTTACCTTCCAAGATTCTGAGTCTTTTATTTAGCTTGTATCAATTACTTATGCTATAAGTATAAACTTATTCAAGATCACATTTTAGATCCTAAAAATTGGTGAGTTATCGAATAGAGCAAATATTTCAAATCAGGCGGTTTCTACATTTTAGGTCGCAGAATTTTTTGGGGATGAAATATATCGTTTTCCAATGAAAATTAGGCAAGGCGTATTTTTTCGATTTGAAAAAATAATTTCTGTGAAGAAACTATAAGTGTTTCAATTTTGAAGTGTCCTTTCCAAAAAAATAGAATTTCTTGGCGACTATTTTTTTTTTAATATATAACACTTATATTTAAATTTAACAAATAGTGCGACTGTATTGAAATATTTCAATTAGATCCCAAGTTATAGACATTAAAATAAAATTTGTCTGTAAAACACTTAAAAATTCAAATACTCATAACTTGTTTAAAAAATTATTATCTCAAGTCAGGAAAATCTCCATCACCTAATTTCGTCTGAAAGAGAAAATTTTTTGCCCCAAAAATGACGAAATAGACACTTTTTTCCGATGACTGATATTAAAATATCAGGAAAGAAAGTGAAATTGGTAACCATTTATTTGCTGATTGTGAAGAGCTGTGTGAATTGTGTGATCGGTGGACATCAGAGGCGCCGCCACGCAAACTTGGCTAATGGACATTCAGAGCGACGGTCAAAAGGACTGGGTCTCGCTTCCTTACTGTTTGTCGTTTGAATGTTTTAGGACCTCTGTTTAATCAACTTACTTACTGCCTCTGTGGAAGACAGCCGCTCCTATTTGCATGAGGCCTCCCGCCTATTGGAGACACCTTTTCTCAGCGGCAACTCGGTACACCTTATATAGTTTGAGGCTTTCGACAAACGAATGTGTACCTATTACGAGAAATGTCATGCTCTTCAGAATGTTCCTACGAGTACGAGTGTGCATATTTACAACATACGACTAATGTAAATCTGTCGAAGAAACGCTTTACTCGCCTCATCGTTTTACTCATCGTTTCATATCACTGGAAATCCTGGAAAAAGGCTTCTTCTTTACTTTACCTCTCATTCCATTTACTTTGAAATGTATAAATAAACGCGACCTTTGCGTGAAACACAATAATTTGGAAACCCCCAAATATTATCCGACATCCGTATCAATAAAAATTTAAAGAGGTACCGTATATTGTGCGAGATCGAGGTCAAGGTATACGAAACCCTGTGGTCCTTGATGACCCGGTTGACATCCCTTTTGTGTTATTGTTCTACATTCGTCAAGGTCCATCTCTCTCGACTCTAAATAGACCATTTTTCGCCCTACCCTGTAATTTGAAACAGATGTACAAACGTCACTCCGTTAGTGTCGCGTGTCTGCGCATCCGGCGCCATTCACATGGCGCATCTGTCTTTCTCCCGTTCTATGTGATGTAAGGCCGCGATTTTAGGATAAAAGGGATGAAAATCTTGGTGTCGCTTTTGCCTCCGAAAGAACAAAAAAGGGAAAGGAAGTCCTCATCTTTTCACTTTCCGTCAATATTTACTAGACCTTTGTCTTCCCTTTTTCGAGTACCTGGACCATTTCGAAAGCAGACCTTAATTTCCGTTCTTGCTTAAATTCTTAGTCAAATAGCCTTTCAAAGAGAAAATAACTTTCCAAGAGAGGCCATAAATCTTATCTGAATAAAATTTGCTAATTAAACAAAAAGTAAAAAAGTTCCCGGGCTTTTTTCAATTAGACTTTGAGCAGAGTGAAGGCGGTTTTTAAAAGACCGAAGGCACTGGGATTCCATGTATTTCGTATTTCGGTGGCGCCAGGGCCAGAAAATGCGAGAAGCAAGAACATACGAGGAAATGCTCGACGAGCGTTTCGCGTACTGGGGCCAAGTCGTGAAGAGAGGGGCCTCATTATGTTTCGGTAATTAGTCGAATCCAGCGGGTGTTTTCAATTTGCTCAAAGAAGCCGCTTGTGTGCGCACCGCGTGGATTTCGAGGCCTCTTGGCCTTGAGGCAGACTCCCAGAGAAAAAAAGTCATCGAAAGAATAGAAGAGAAGAAAAATGTCTTGCGCAACCAGAAACGCAAAGAGTTTGCTGCCAAAGGGGAAGTCAATTGCAGTGAACCTTGCCTGACAAATTGCCCCGCAGAAACAAGAAAATACCGACAAAATTTCTTGTTTAATGTTAAGATCTGGCAATAAATAATATATGCGTTGTAACGCGCGGGAAATATAGCATAGTCTATTAATTATATATTCAAAGACAAAAAGAGATACAAAGTTATACATGATATCCAATTGAAATTCAGCAATTTTAGGCCCTTCAAGTGAATATTTCTTTCAAATTCAAGAAAGATGTAATTCAATTTGAATTACATCACGTTTTGAAAAATTAACAGGAATTTTAAGGATTTAATGAGATTTAATGGGATTTGGAGTAATTTATATAAGGAACTTAAAGGGATTTTATTATATGACATTTATTGAGATTTTAGAAATATTAAGGGATTTCATAGCATTTCAAGGAATTCAGGATGTTTAGCGGACCAGTAAATCGGGAAAAACCCGGGAATTTCAAATTGTCTGATCACTAGACACTCTGGAATTTTATAGAATTTCTAAGTATACATTTCAAGAAAGTTAATAGTATTTGAAAGGATTTAACAATATTTTATGGAATTTTGAGTAATTTTAATGAGTTTCAAGGTATTTTAAAAAATTTATTGGGATTTCCAAAAATATTAAGAGATTTTACGAGACTTCACGGAATTTTAATGTATTTTACGAAATTTAAAAGTGTTTCGCAAGATTTATTGGTATTTTAACTTTTTAAGGGATTTCAGAAGATTTCATGGGATTCTAAGGACTTCTATATAGAATTGCAAGGAATTTTATGAAATTTATAATACTTTTCAAAAATTTTATGGAATTTCACTTGTCATGAAAGTAAATTTCTAGCTTTTTCATATTGCGAACAAAAAATTACAAATTGTAAAATACAAAAGAATTACAGCTTTCTACAATAATTTTCTAATACATTAACTCAAAACTTTTTCTTACCTACATTTGCAACTGGCGTTCGTTAAAATTCTCATATAAAAAGAGTGAAGCCTCGGCGTTTTCGCGTCGCGTCTTACCGCAATTTTGCGCTGATCATGTAAGAGGCTTAAAAAAATTTCTCAACACTTTTCTTGTTAGCTTATGCAGTCTCTCTTGAACGAGGAACTTGATTGGTGATTGTTGTATACAATAATTTTGCCAATAAAAAATGGTACGCGTGTCGTACGAAGGGGTCTGTAGGGCTCGCGCGAGCGAGTGAGGGAGACAAAAGGCGTCCGGCCAATAGGCTCCCCATGATTGTCGATATCGTCACCCGGAGGTGGCTCTGATATAAATTATGATTGGTGGATTGATGGAACGAGTGAATTGGGTGGCCGGGAGCGGGCGGACGTGGCGAGTGGCTCGGCGTTAAGCAGGAAGCCGTCCCGCCGAAGCAGACCCATTAGCATCCCCCTAACCAGCACATTACATTTTATCATTTCAATTCATTTTTAAATATGGCTGACCCAGTCGCTTCGAGAGACGCCCGCCAATCTCTCGATTCGAGTAACAGGACGGAAGCCTTGATTCGTTCAAGACCGATATTAAGAGCCATTTTGTCAATAACGAGTTCACATTAAATCCAAGGTCAACCCCCAAGATAATTCTCTCAATGATTAAGCTTGCTAAAATATCGAGAAAAAGATTGCAGTGCGAAATGGAAGACAGATGTTAATTTTTAAGAGCGGAAGCGAGATTAAATAGAATTTAAGTACCGGATTAAGGGAAGCTCTTGGGGAAGTCGAGGGGTCAATTGAGGAAGATAACAAAGACGTAAGTGTAATCTTTCCTAACGTCCGAGTAGAAGTTACGAGGTCATGTATTTCAACAATAATTAAGCATCTGGTTCTCTGAGGAGATTCGTATGGGAACTTGGTCGTCTTCCATAAGAAAACACCTGTTCATGGATGAATTCTGAGTTGTTGCTTTTCGCAGAACAGATGCGAAATTAGGAAAACACTTGTCCAGTTCTTGAAGAGAGAGCTACACAGGGTGGTCCAATCGAGGAGACTTTTTGCTGTCCTTTCTTGTTGCAAGGTATTAAAGGCGCCTCAAAAAGACATAAAATTCTCCTACACACCTCTCCTTCTTCCTCTCATTATTATTATTTTCCATCCTTCTCCCCTCTCTCTCTTCGTTCACTTCCACGGCGACGATGGCGAGCTGTAACTCGTAGCCCCGAGCCACAAAGTCACGGAATCTTCGAGAAGGAGGGAGATAAAAAAGGAGAAAGAGGTAAGGCAGAAGCCCTCTTTATTCCTCTCTCTTTCTTGCTCACTCTCGTTGTGGATCGTGAGAGAAAAGAGAAAGGACGGGGGAAGGACGGACGAGACGAAGATGGTTACCTTGGTAGGCAGATATAATGTAGCCAGCTGTAGGCAGCGGTAATCACATGTTTGTTTAACCTCCGAAACCCCTCATCTACGTGAGTCCCCCTCGGCCACTCTCCTTGCCCGGCGGACATGGGCCACCCCGAGTTCACGAAACAAAGATATTTTTCCTCTCCTCTTCTCTCCTTCTATCCGGGGAGGGGCTGTTTTCCAGTTTACACCCGAGAGGTGATGGATGACCCGCGCCCGAATCCCATGCACCACGAAACTTGAGTATATTAATGACCCAGAGATTTTACGCGCTTTAAACTCCCATAAAAAGAGACGAGGGCATCCGTTTTTCAGCTCTGAACCACTTTCCGGAATACGGGTATGTCGAAGAAATGTAATTGTCGATATCTGCAGACAGGTGTATATTAAAGCATATAACAAGAGGCTCATGCATCAGCGTCATCTTCGATGATCACTCACGAAGATGAAAACCATATCTAAAGGTCTACCTGCACAATCATTATCTCTGCTCTTAAATATGGAGAGAGAAAATAGGAGAGGCAGGACAAGATCTATAATTGAACGGTAGCGCTGGAGTACCGATCGATGAATCGTGTGAAATAGTTAGTCTCAAACTGACGGAAGCTGTAACAAGTTCTGAAGTCTGCAATTACTACCCTCGAGCTAATTTACATATCTTCGTCGCGAATGAAACATTAACACCTGGAGGTATGGAAAAGGAAAACTGTATACTGAATGCGTTCAGGATTGAATAACTTCACATTAAATTCTGGTTCTACTTCCAAAGCTATAGTTTCGTTAGGCGCACTGAAACTTAGTGCGATGAAGCTAAAAATATCCAGTGTTACATCTACCATCTTTATCTGGCAGAATAAATGGGATGGTCTTGACGTTAATACGCGTAGGATGCAAAAAAAAGGGAGAAGCGTACACGATTTTTGGCTGGCACGAAAAAGGAAGGGCCCGCGGCGTGATGGTAAGGTTAGGTCCGTGTCCGTGAGTCTCATGGAAGGCGGAGCACCCTGGCGCCTTGTCGCGGGGGGTCTAACCAACACCAACCGAGCATCACTGACACAAGTGCAGAGTCTTGTAGGCATTGGATGCTGTTTATTAACATGGGCTATCGCTGAAGGTGTGCTGATGGAGGCTGCAAGATTTGTGATTTAGATGAGCTTACCTTCGACTCCAAGTCCTCACCCCACAGCTTTTGTTTTAACTTTTAAAAGTTTCAACAGACAGCTGCGGGAGGCGGACCAGGTCCCTAACTAGTCTCAAGGTATGGGGAAAGAGTTGCCTTCGTGAGAGGAATCTTTACAATAAAGGTTTAGTCCACCACGCAGTGATGATATCTTCTCTCCTCTTTTTCACACAAGCTTTCAGTCCGACAATCGCGAGGGCGCGAAAATCTCCTGCGTAGAATAACTTCGCCGGAGATCCGGCTATACCGCCTGGCGAGTTTGAAAGTGACTTTTCCTGGAAGGTTAAAGCACCGAATACCGGAGACCTATCGATTTAATCGGTAGCTGGCAAAGAGGCCACATAAATAAGATCTACCTCGAGAGAAACACGAGAATCCTTTACCTCGTAGATAAAGGATGGAGTACCCCGAGGATAACGGGTAGCCTTTCATCGCGCCGACCTGACCGATAAAGCGTTTTGTCGGTGACGTTCTCTATCGCCTTTACTCCGTGCCTCCGGGCTCCATCGCTTGCTACCGCTAAAGCGAAATTCCCCATCACCCAGAAACCAACTACCAAGATTAGTCGTCATTTTATAACGTTTCAATATATCATCGTCAGAAATCCTCGCGTTACCTGGAGGCCAATCATGTAATTTTTATTTTTTCCCATTGTTTTTAAATTCTTGCAGCGTTGACACGTTTCACTTTAACATTTTAACGTGAACTTAAATTTCATTTACCGAAACGTTACTTTAATTAAAATAAAATTTATTTGAATCAATAAAACTGTTTTCTGAATGTACAACTTAATTTAATTGACGGTTGAAACGTCAAATGTGTCATGTTGCAAGAATTTCGGAATTATGGGAAAGTGGGAAAATATCCTGATTGACCTCCTGTTGGGAAAATATTCGCGAAAGGAGGTGAGCATCCGACACTTTAGGAAGTGAAGGTTGGAACACGTGCAGATAATTACGGATTTGGTATAAATTCGCTGAAGGTCGAGAGGAAACGAATTTACAGATACTCTCAACACACTCATCTTCATCGCCCATTTAATGTGTGTTCTCAGCTCGCCTGGAGGACAGAAGCTTTCCCACGGACTTGTTGAGAGTGCCACCCATCACGAAGGTGCCTACTCAAGATGGGTATCCCTCTCTATATACATATACGTTCGGAGAACGCACGCGTCTCACGATCGTTTCTAACGAGTCGCTATGGTAATATGTCGAAGCATAACGACCTCGGTAATAAGGTTACCTACGGGATGGGTTAGGAGGCTGAAAGAGGAGCAACCTCCAAGATGAGAGTCCAAACGACTGCTCGTATGGATTATTCACCATGCTCTAGTAATATCTTTCTGCACTGGAACCTTAAACACTGGTAATATAAGTACTGGTAACATAGGTACATAGCATAAGCACTAGTCTTTAGTTTACCGGTACCTGGCCACTAAATATCAGGCTTTATAGTGGCCACCGGTACTTTCCTATCACTAAAGCTAATGCCACCGGTGCTCTATGAATCATGGAATGAAACAAGATTGGTTCAGGTATACGGAAATCCAACTAATAATTGCTCGTCGTTTCCATTTAAGTACCAACTTCTCATGGTTTATGAACCACATGATCCTCAATTCCTCTGCCTTTCTATATGTTGAGATTCTTTGCATGAAGATCATGTCTTCAACAAAATTGCGATTGGTCAGGTTTAAACCAGATAGACAGATTCCTTTTTTTGCAGCACCTTTGAGCATCATCTAATAAGCGTGCGTTTTGCTCCTCTTTCTATCCTCTGCATAAAAAGAGGAGCCAATTGAGACGTCTAGTCAGTTGTAGATCGCGTGGAAGTATGCTGAGAGTCTATATAGTTCTCTCAGCACCTTCTCTCGAGATTTAAACGATTTCACCCCTACTCACACTCTATGGACTGGCTTGTTTGTTGTCGAGAGAGTGATTAGGTATCCGCCCGGAGTATATAAGCTCCGCAAATCCATAACTCGGTGCCGAACTCTTCGCGCATGTTCAAACTTATATTTCCTAGGAAAGTTGTACAGTATCGTTCCTTTCTCTATCGGGGACTCGATATACAGGTGGGCAAATAAGGTAAATCAAGGGAAAACTGAGTCTCAGTGAACAGTGAACACTGTCCACGCGAGGCCTAAGAAAAACCTTCTACATCGCAATTATTTAGAGCCGTCTCCGTTGCAACAATTACGGTCGTCGATACGAGATCGTGTTGTGAACGGGATTTAGAAAACGAGCTGGTAAAAACAATCCCTCTTTTAAGCCTTTTAATGAACTAGAATCCTGACAGTAAAAATTCAGTTCCTGAATTACATCACCATTCAGAATTTCTATAGTTCAGACCTCGGTTATATCGTGGAAAAAATGGATGTGGAAATTTGTTGTAGATATATTTTTTGGATGATAAAAATTTGCTTTCTTGACAAGTGTGTGGAATGAAACAATATTGAGAAGATAGAGATAGGTTCGATTACACCAATAAAAATTAAAACATCGTAACTGTTTCGATAGTTTCTTATTCTAAGTACCACAAACTTCAAATTTATATTTTATAAGTTCGAATATTAACTTTATAATTTTGGAAGTAATTAAATTATAATTTTTCACTTTTAAACCCTTCCATTTAAAGTTTTATAAACTCTTGAATTTAAAATTGCCTAATATTTCCAGGTCTTAATTGTAATACTTTAAAATTTAGCATTTTTTTCAAAAGGTCAAGTCGCAAAAAGTCGAAAAAACCGTCCGATCCAAGATCTTGAAAAATGGAATCCTGCAGCTGCACTGATTCGTTAATAAAAGTGGAACCCTCGATTACTTTCCACCAAAGTAAAAGGGAGTAGTAGCTTATTACTGAAAAAATATATATAGTCGTGATTGGACTCGATGCTATCGCCTAACCTGATGCTGATATTCTTGATTGCACCTTGTGATAGAATTACATGCGGGAATCATTCTATGATTATTGATTCGATTAATAGCACTACTCTTGGGGTATGTAAATGTATAAAATGTATCAGGGTATAAAGATTGGTTGTAAAAGACGTCTGGAGGTTTCAACCTATTATTTCGACGACTACACCTGCATTCGAATTCAACTTGTCCCAGGACGAACCTAAGAGTCAAGAAATGAGCGTTCATTCATAACCCATAAATGCTTGAGGGTAAACGTAGGTTCCTGGCGCCAGCAGTGCTCATCAATTTCATGGGAATCGACGCTCAATTTCGCATTTTGACGTGGGATGTCCAGTCAAGTGCCTTAGGGCTATTCACGCTTTAGCCCCTTCGTGTGAACACCATGGAATTTTAAAAATTCTTCCATCTTTTTTAAAGATATGAGAAAGCTTAGCTCTTTCTTCTTAAATTATATAAAATTGCACTTAAATCTCTTCGATTCCGCCTTTCAATGGGAGCAGAAAAACTCGTTAAATTTCTTTCTGAAGAACTATGAAAAATCACTATGGGAATTGGTAGACTAACAAGGCTTACAGAATTGGCAAGAAAGGCAGCTTGACTAGTTTTTGCGATTAAAACCTTGGTATTACAAACTCGTGAGCTAGCAATATCTTTTTCCAAGTTTACAATGTTGACAATGATTTGAGATTCAATATAAAGTGTTCTAAATCAGTATTTCTTTGCACTGGTAGTTCTTACATCAATTTGCTCTTTGCGAAAGGTGTTGAGAATCGTTTTTCCAGATAAAACAGATTCCTGAAGTGGAGACTAGTCTGCACTTAACTCTCTTATATGTATATAGGTACTTATAGTTTGTCAAAATTGCCAAGGGAATAAAAAACTTGAGAGCCCCGGAGAACCTGTCGTCTGCGTTCCAGAGAGGCTAACAAGGACAAGCAATTTCGTTTAAAAAATCCATTCCTCAGAAAA
Organism: Synergus gifuensis; assembly: GCA_904066015.1. Lineage (NCBI taxonomy): Eukaryota > Metazoa > Arthropoda > Insecta > Hymenoptera > Cynipidae > Synergus > Synergus gifuensis. Next base: position 371,425 of record CAJFCO010000348.1, read on the forward strand.
GGATCGTTGGTCGCTCATTTGTAGAAAGAGGGACCTGCCGAAGTCCGGCTGACGAAAATTGCTGGGTATTTTCGATAATTTCGTGTAATTTATAGGGTGTATCGTTGGTTTTGGGCGCAGAGGGTCGAGCTCGAAAATAAATAATACCAAAATAGGCAGAAAGCGACATATGGCTCGTGGATCGATCGGAAAGTGCGATATGAGTTCTATTACACGGGAAAAGTATCTTCTCTAAGACGAGAGGGGGTTGAGGTTCAGGATTATGGTCTACCGCAGGGACCTGGGGATCATAGATCGCTGATACGATACGTCAAGAGAATATAACTGCAATATCGGTGATCCCTTCGTGATTTGACCGCTTTATCCGAACCATCGAACCGATCGGCTACCGAACGTTTTCCGCCTTTTTTTCCACTGCCCACATCAAAGTCTATATTTTTATAGGTTCTGCTTCGAGAACCGCGATATCTTTTAAGCAATCCTGAAAGGAAATTTCAAATTCCTTTCGCTTCTGCGCAGTTCCGCTTATCATCTATACTTTATTTGACATTTGCATTTTTTTTAAATCTCTTACAATCTTTTGAATTCTTTGACATTTTTTGAAAATCATGAAGCGCTTCTGAATTCTTTTAAAATTCTTTAAAAACTTTCTTTCACCTCTTGAAACTCTTTAAAATCATTAAAAATGTCTTGAAATCTTGCGAAAATCCTAAAACTCTGTCTGCAGTTCATTAAAATGACAAATATATGTATATACATTTCTTTAGATGAAAATTGAGATAATAGCAAGTGTTGCAGACATCCGCAAGCTTTTGTCGCGTCTCAAGTAGCACCTTGTTAGTGTAATAGCATCAAGTAAATTTGCAATTATTCAAGTAAAGGCGTATTTCGCTCGATATTCCACTTCTGTGGAAGAGCTCAGAGGATGAGAGAAGGTACGTCCAGTCAAAACGAAGGTTTTCAAGTTTCTCCCTATCGGCAAAATTGCTCTACGAAACGAGTATGCATACATGTGCCAGAACCTGCCTATCGTTCTATACACTGCGAAACAAGCTCGGAACGAAGCGTGTACTTAGTTTGCTCGATACTCCCTCATTCCCTTCGCATTGCAGCCTAATTTACCTGCTCTACTCGCGTTTTACATTTGCCCACAACCGCGAGGAAAACGTCAAATGTCCCAAGGAGCTGTCCCTCAATATCTTATATCCCTTTTCTTATTTTCAAAGTATGTAATTGTCAAGAATTTCAACTAAGACATAAATATCTGAAGATGAGAAAGAGTAAATTTCATACTCGAGTAACTTAGTTTCCAATAAAAGTATTTTTATGATGATTAACGAGACGGCGTGCTCGAGAAGGTATAGGAGTGTGATTTTCTGGGTCTCATTATATCCTGCGGGTGCGTCAAAACTCGACTACCCAGGATGCAGCCAATTTTCACGCTGAAGTAGGATCGACAAAAACTTGAGTACTAACCAGAGGGGCTGGGGATTCCTTGAAGGAGAACGGTAAAAATGTTTCGTGACTAACCCCCACCAATTAACGACCTACGGCGATGTAATAACTTGTCAAAAAAGTAAGTAAGTGCCTCCTTCAAGGCAGAAAGATGTAGCTTCTTTTTTCAGCTCTAATCGTCGATGACAACCCTAACAAGAAGTCAAGAAAGATTTTCCAATCAAGTTTTATATCTTACTCAACTTTCGTGAAGGTGAGACAAAAAGCTTTACTCCGCTCAACACAAAATCACCGAGCCGTCACCAGTTTCGTTGGAAATTTTTGTGCTTATGAAGATGAAAAAGGTATAAGAAGACAGGTTCTGTGAAGGAAAAAAAAAGGATTAGGCATAACGAAGGTTCGTTCGTCAGCACCTGGTGTCTTTGTAGCCTCAGAGTGGATTCATTACTTAACGCGCCCTGCTTACGTAACATAAGATAAGGTAAGGCAAGGCGTGGCAGCAGACACGAATGGCGCGAGTGGCTAAAAGACATGTCGCGGTTTCAAGATGTCGCGCCGACTTAGCTCGAACAAACGACGAAGAAGAGCCGCAAGCTTGTCGGCCTCACGCTTCGCTGGTGAGCGACAGAAAAATGCCTCCGCTCACCTCGTCCCTCGTCCTATTCCAAGGCTTTTTCCTTTATTTATCACCGACTTAAGTGACAATCAGACCGCCCTGTCGAAGACAGTCGAGAGTTTACGCGCCCCTGTTCTGCGGCTTCGACATCCAGGATTCATCTCGTAGTTCCAAGGTCCATTGAAAAAAGAAGAGGAACGAATGAATTTATCTCATTCTTCAAGATCATTCCAAACACGTAACAAGTTTTCTTATGGATGATGGACTCCTCTGATAAACTTAAAGTATTCTTTACAATTATGCTTTACAAGATTATTTAATTATGCTTTGAACATCATTCCCCGTGTGACAATCGCCAAATTTCTTCCTGGCTCCATTCTTGGGCCAAGCCGGGGGCCTCTAGCCTGGCCCTAGCTTGTAATTTATAGTGGCGCGAGGTAGAACCCGGTCAGACTAAAGTTCCTAAAAATGCTGACAGATGGCGTTGCAGTATTCTGTTTTCATTTTGAAATATTTGTGCGTACTTAATTGTTTATTGTGCAATTGTCAGTGTGATAGCGACTTTTATCTAATGCACTTTTAAATACTGAAAATGCCGAAAATAAAGAGTACGCTTAGAGTTAGGAGACATAGAACACTCGCCAGTCTTAATTATTTACGTTTACGTGTTGAAAATGAAGGTAAGTAAATATCATTTATCATGATAACCTTAAAATTTGATTTTATAAGATTTTATAAAATTTGATTTTATAAGATCGGCCGTATTATAATTATTTAAATTCTTAATGTTCGTTTTCTATAAAAAAAAAATAAAGGTGATTTAAATTTTACATTGATTTCTTCTTAAAATTTCATATAATATTTAATATTTATTAATATTAAGTATATTAATAAATACTAATAAATTATAAACTAGGCTCGAGCCTGGGCCAGGCTGGGCGATGTGGCAAGTCAGGTCCTGGCCAGTTTCAGCGTTTCATGCCAAGTTTGGCCCAAGCTCAATCCCCAGGCCAGGGCCTAATTTTGCCAGGCTTGGATCCAGCTTGGCCCATAAAACAATTTCCACACGGGTCCTAAATGAAAAACAAAATACATATCTTCAATCAACATAGTTCCAACTTGGAACTTCTTTTTCATTAAAAGTCAAAGAGCCAGATGAAAAATCTAACAAGTTTTAGATGGTGTAGTTTACCAATTCAAATAACGACCTCGCGTGCTCGACCAGCGCGTTTAATTATTCGGCAGACGGGTGCACCAAATCCGGAAGGTGTGACTAGACTCGGCGAAATGTGTTTATCCGCGTTAACACCGTTTCGAGCGACGCCCGATGTAAACGACAGAGCGTATAGAACGGTATACAGAGCTTGGTTTAAAGTCAAAACAAAATGAACACGGAGGCACGCTAATTAATATTTACCCTCTGTCAACATCGCGCCGTCACGCTAAACTAACGCCTCTACTGCGCTCTATATATTCTATACCTTCAATAGGTGACAGCGTTTAAAAATAGGGCTACTCAGCCCTAATCGATTTATAATTAACCGGGAAATTTTGCAGGAGAATTAAGAGTTTCTTATTCGTTTCAAGTTAACGAGATTTCATATTTAACATGTCCTTGTTACTGAAACGTCAACAAGCATTTATTACATTTGTTTATGTCATCTGTGACATGTGTAAAGTGCAAGATTAAAAAAGTTTAAAGTATCCTTCTCTGATATCTTAACTATCTTCCTTCGCTTCTTTCCACTTCTCTTTGGCCCACTCAGCGCCGTCTTTGAATTCAAAGTTACGCAGCAGCCACCCTTCCTTAAATTCTGCAAATTCTTTCCTTCCCTTCAAGAAGTCGAAGTACACCAATGAAACCTTTTAACTCTGTTTCACTTCTATAATGCAGAAATAGTCATCTTCATCTCAAAAAAAAATAGGAATTTCGTCATTTCATCAGCAGAACGACTTCGAAATTTAATATAAAAAATATATATTTAAATGTCAGAGTAACATATATTTATATTTATTTTTATATATATTCACGTATAATCTAAGCAATTGAAATATGCGTAAAGAATTTATTATACTGTTTTAATGTATAGCAAACAGTATAAGAAATTCTATGCGGATTTGTTTTTACAAACTCTGCAAAGAGATAGTTTTAAATCTGGAACGTTAATAAATTCACGGCGGCATTTACAAAAGAGAGGTAAGAAAAACCTCGAGAAAGATGGTCGGCATGAGTAATGCACGCGAATTTATTAATTATTAATGACCTTTGTGGCCTTGCGCGTTCAGGAATGTAAAACTTAATTCCATCGGGCATAACTTATTACAGTAGCTGCAGATAACATTGCCATTCGCATTATTGTCATCAATTCGCCCATAAAGTCTTAGCAACAATTAGTTTCCTACATTGACACCAGGTCGCGAAAAATTCTTCCCAAAACCGATATAATCATCGTAACGTAGAATCATTTAATTTCAGACACTGGACAAAATACACTGAAAGAAATTTAATATCAATACTTGCTATTTCAATATTCATAATTGATAAAGACGATTACGATTTAGGGAAATCGTGTAAATATACAAATTATTGTTAGCATACTTACGAAACTT
>CAJFCO010000348.1:386105-445929 GCA_904066015.1 Synergus gifuensis
GGCCGGTTATAGGAGTCCTTAAAGGCAGAAGCGCGCCTCCTGCTCGACCATAATGTAGGTGAACCATTCGCCGCATTCGTATTACCGTTTCGTAGGGCGCAAGAGAGACCAAAAACGAAAGAGGGCAAGATCGAGACAGAGAGAGAGAAAGATAGAAAGAGTAAGATGCTGGGCTTAGAAAGTATAGGAGAGAGAAGGACCAAGTAGAAAAAGATTGGCCTAACAAAGGTCGGCTGCCATGCACTGCACAGCAGCCATTGACATTGGGGTGGGTAAGAAGGACTAGATTTCACGAGCCAGCGATGCTGGATCCTTCAAAGAGAGCCGACTCTGTCGCAAAAAGGATTCGCAAGAAAGATGGAGAAGTTGTAGGAAGGAAGAGGAAAAAAAGAGCTTTCCTCGGTTGTACGAGTTGGAGAGAGCTGATGATGCTGGACCCTCGAGAGATGGTGGTGACAAGAAAGGAAGTGGAGAGGGGCTAATAGACTAAAGGGTCTCTACTTGACGGCGAAATCCGCCGCGATAACTTAATCCGAGAATTATTCGGTGAGAATCTCTCAGGAAATCTGATAGTCTCGTTTGTTCCAGCTGCTTTTATAATGAAGAGATTGTGATCCCATCGGGATTATGCTCGAGACTTTTGACAGTTCACCAATCCAGAAAACCAGCTTTTAACTTCACTCCAATATACCAATCAAATAACAATTGTTGTAATTCTATCCGAGCCGATTTTGACCTTTCGTTTTGTGCATGATTCGAGTACAAGTGAGTCAGAGGCCGGTTTTTTAAATATCAAGCGCGAGAGAAAGTTAATTATTAGCGAATTTAGAACTAAACGTAACTTAGGAACTAGTAGTAAGTAATTTTTGGTTGGCGTTACGTACAGTACTTACAAAGCCGTGCTTGTCGCTGATGTTGTTCGTGAGCTTGAGCTTGTGAAAACTCACGACCTTCTGCATCCACTGGTCTCCACTGCTCGGCGAGTCTGGATGTATGTACATCCTCTTCGGCATTTCCGGATCCGCTTTGCCAGCGACCATCCATCTACTGCTCACAAACAGAGAATTCTCTTAAAATATTGCCAATTTTGATTTGATAATGTCCCTCGTCAAATCAAGCAAAGAAGCAAACAGAAAAATTCGGATATGTCCGAATGAATATGTGTGCTACACAATAACGGAAGACAAACTCGCAGAGGTCTCTTGAATCTTTCTGAAAGTGTCTCGCACGTGAGTTTGATTATACCATTTCCTTATATTCTCATAATAGGAACTAAGTGGTTATAAACTCGAAAACCAAACAAGAGGAGTTGAGAAGAACGTGCGGTCAGAGTTTGACGTAATAATTCATTGCGGTTTGCCTTCCGATTGTCTGCGGTGCTGATTTTCTGCCGGCTGAGATGTCCGTTGAGTTTCCCAAGAAACAAGAAACGGAATTGGTTCCTAAAGCACGGGACTCTGAGGTTTTCTGAGCCAGATAACCGAGATCCGCCATCATGGACATCTCAGCCGTTTTTCGAATGCGATTGCTTGCGATCCCCCATACAAGTCGAAATAATCTCCCAGAAATTATTACTTTTAACCTCCTTCTAAGATAACTCCTTCCCAAAAAATCCGATAGTCCGATTTTTCTTCAAACCGCCGAGTATTTCAAATGGTGCAAAACAAAAAAAGTTGTTGCAATTGTACTTGACTTAATAATAAGTACAAACAGTCCACGAGAGTGCCATGGGCAAAATGGACCTGTAAACTCTTTGAAAATCTTCTGTTTGAAAAAAAGTAAAAGTTATTTTTCTACCAAATGGGTTTAGACATTCCCTTGATTTTATTTTCTTGAGGAATTTCGACAAGTATGAGGAATTGTTCGCAGCGCACGCTTCACACAGTTCGAGTTTTTGAGAAGAGAGATTTTTTGCACAAGATAATCACCTGTTGTGAAACTTATATCGGTATTCGTCAGATGCCACGATGTCCATTAGTAGAATGTATTTAGCCTTCGCGTCTAATCCGGACACCCTCACTTTAAATGGGGGAAACATGCGTCTGCGAACAATTTGCAATCGCAAAAGCAAAACCTTTAGTACTTTTGTCCACCGCCAAAATGAAGTGGGGACGAGGGGAACATTTTTTTTTTTTTTTATTAAACTTTTACAATTGTGTCGGAAATGGAAAGCTCATCTTGAAGATTTAATAATTATGAATTATTCGTCAAATATTTTATTGTCGCGATCATCAAGAGGAGCTATTCGTCTTTTTTGATCCGCAAATTCTACCTGTTGTGGAATTTGTATCTGTAGTCATCAGCAGCCACGATGTCCAGCAAAAGGATGTATTTCGCTTTGGGATCCAAACCGGAAACTCGGAACTTCATCTGAGGAAACATCTGCCTAGACCCCCGATCAAAATTTACAATTAGTCAGATTTCCCATTACAAATATTATTCTTACAATCTAAGAGGTTTCTATACAATTTTTGGGCTCTTCTCTCGAAAATTAAGACGTTTCTCTGAATTCTCAATTCCATGACGTCTCGAAAAATTCAAGGTCTGAAATAGAAATGTGCACGAGTCAATCACGCGTCCTGTCACTCAAGAGTGCATCGTACCCTGTTGGGGCTGAAATAAAAACCAGATCTCGTTCCTGCAGCGGCCATTTTGTCCGACGGAGCGCCTCTCGAATCGCTGTCGAAATGCATTAGAGAAATCGTGGGCATTCTTAATTTTTATAATGGTTTAATTAGATATTTTTCACTTAGAGAGAGGAAAAATGGATGATCAGAATAATTCTGAGAATTGTTTGTATGCATAAAATGCAATAACCATTTGAGAGCATAATTATAGTTTGAAAATTAAAAATACTGAAAGATAACAAATTGAATTGCTATGTTGATTTGAGTTATTCATTTATTTTCTCACGAATGAAAGTTGGTCTGATTACTCTGATTAATCGCCGGCTTAGGGAGTCAAATAAGGATCTCCCAATTCGAGCGGCAGACGCCTAACAAGATAATAAAATTGGTGGGACGATATTATTGCCAAGGTTCAATGCATTTGACTTTGACACAGAGCAAACGAGACCACCTTGTATAAAGAATCAATGTACAACTTTCGGCGCGACGATTGTAAGTGGTGGGCTAATTATTTTATTTGTCAAAAGACGCCGCAAAAGACGCCGAGCCTGGGGAGAAGCTTGATTCCTGGAATATCGCGTGAAGAAAAATCACGAGTCTGACACTCATTACCCACATTACGTATAGCTTCTCAGGGACACAAAAAATCATGCTTCCCTTCATAAGGAATCAAGAAAATCATTCCAGGCACTTGTCATAATTATCTCTGTAAAAAATTGCTTCCATGGAAATATAAGATGTAAGGTTTCTGTAATATATGCTCACAAAGGTCTTCTTTCAATTATTATGTTTTCATTATTAAAGATAACTATATTAATAGTAATTTGTTATCATTATAGTAAGTAAAATTCGAAGTTTCATCATTTTCCTAAATACTTTTTAAAAATTATAGCGCAATAAAAATTTCATCAGTAGAAACTAACGAACTTTCACTGACATGATATTTCAGTTGTAGTAAGTTGATGTTTAAGCAAAAATATAATGATTGTTGAGGAACATGTTTAGTGGCTAAACTTGAAGCCTGAGTTTCGGTCCAGTGAAGAGTTTCGGCGTTGCGAGGATCTCAAGATGAGCTCGAGAAGCGCTCAAGACTTGAGAAGTGCATGCGCAAAACGTGCATAAGCATACGTTCTTTAGACGCGTCTAATATCGTTACATCGTGCTTACAAGTGACTATCCAGCAGTCTTATGGGGTGTTACGTCGTGTGCCAGTAGAATATGCACTCATATAAGTTCACTTGCACTTACACAAGAATACATGAACTCATTCGACACATACATGCCATTAACTGCACTCATACCATTAAATCCCCTCTTTGTGTGCGCTGGTCAAACTCTCAAGTCTTTACATTCTTTAGTAGAAAACTCTTCAAAAAAATTGCTTAACTTCTCAAGTTTTTAAGGTGTTGCTAACTTCTTTAAAGAGTATTTTATTTACACAAAAAGTTTCCAATTGATCAAAAAACAATTGAATTTTTCTAAAGTTAAAAAACACCCCTTTTTGAAGAATTTGCTGGTATTTTAAGGATTTTAGAGAAAATTGAGGGATTTTGCGTGATTTTAAGGAATTTTATGGGATTTTGAGTAATTTCAAGAAGTTTCCGGTGTTTTTATGAAATTTATTGACAACTATAATTATTCATACATCCGCAAAAGAAATAAGTGAAACGGTTGAAAATTCGACATTTTTTTTTAATAAAAATGGGACTTGTTGGATATTTGGAAGTCTGATGTGAGTTTAAAAGACAAGATAAAAAAGATCTTGAGCTCAGCAGTGACACAATGGCCTGTAAAGCGTGTCACGGTTGTCGTCAAGTCAAGGAAATAAAGAGACACTCGAGGCTCGTTGGTCACTCACGCCCTTTTTGGAGGTTAGAGCAGAATCCCGAAAATCCCATTATCGCCTTTCAATGGCAATCTGGGCTCGTTGCCTAGATGGGCATCTCGCCATATTTATTACACCGTCTTTCGGTCCATTGTCTCGCTCAGCATGCTCAGACGACACGTTTATGGCGTCTAATTACGGTAATTGGCCTCTGCCGATACCGACACCGAGGATACGACCGATTAGTACGCTTTCAGAAATCCAAACGCCCATTAAAGTGTCCCTAACTTTTCGAAAGTCGCTAACCTTTTTATTATTTCCTACTATAAAAGTAAGGACCGATACTTCTGACTTAAAAAAAAAAAAAGATGAAAAATTCTCTGAGTCAGGAGTTAGATACTTTAGATAAGAATATTTGCAGAAAGTTCTGGGAAATGATTTATAACGGGTAAACAGGAGTTAGAAACTTGGTCTAATAAAATCATTAGGTGATGTTTATTTTTAGTAATAGGATTTGACTTAAAAATAAATTCATCTGCGTTTAAATCTTTTAATATTTTTAATGAGTTTGTTTTTTCTGTGATCTGTATTTAAAAAATGTTTAGCAGATTTTATATGATTTTGAACGATATAATATAAACCATAAAATGAACGTATTCAAACTTCTTGGCAGCCAGGCCCGCCAATTTAATTTAGCTTCTCTGTTTACTTGGTTGTCTAACTGGAGATTGTTTACTATTTGCAGGTTTGGGTTTCGTGGAAATTTTCACTAAATATGAGTTCATTGTTCACGCAGCTTACTAAGGTCAGTCGATCGGATCTATTTTCCGGCCAAAGAGCAACTCTTCCGACCGATGGTGCGACAAAAGTTTTCTTAAACATTTTATTCAATAAATTAACAAAGTTTTACCTAGAAAAATTTAATTCTCATTAAATTTCGCGAGTGAAAATGTGAGTTTAAGTGCAAATTAGTGAAGTGAAGTGCCAGTATATGTGAAAGTGAAGTGCCATTGAAACGATTACGAAGAGTTCGAGATTCGGGGAACATATCTTGTGATTTGGATTCAAAAAGCAAGTAAGTTTTATTTCTTATTAAAAAAATTTATTTTATTTCATTTGACCTTTACTGTTTAATTAATCGAATTTTAATCATTTCAGAATCAAAACAAGAGGAAGTTGGACGCGGCGGTAAGTGGTAAGTGCTTTTTTAAAATCCACACAATATACGTATGAGCTGATTGTAAGAATGTACAGTTGCTCTAATTGAAAAAAAATTTGACTCTATTTGGAGCATTAATTGCGGTTCTCCGAAATACGTGTTTTTCAAATTTCTTTAAAAATAAGGCGTTATTTTGAGACCAAATTGAAAAATTCTTAGGGGTGTATGTGTGTGTTCTGAATATAGGCGTGCAAATCGTAAAATCTCTTAAAATCCAGGGCAACGTCGGGTAAATTTTTGCTAGTATATACATATGTATGTTTACATACAATTCAGATATTTTATAGTGTCTGGAATTTTCGATTTCGACCATTTTTTCCGGGAAGTTTAGTGTCGGAAATCATACTTTTCGGGATTTTTCAGCCGCTCCAGTCGAGTGAACGATTTTCGTCATCATTTATGATTGATCAAGTTCTGAATGCCTATTTTGATATGTGGTATAAATGGAAAGCATGTGAATGTTTCTTTAGAGAATTTTGAAAAGACGTGTCTACATTAGGTGGAAGACACGCATGACAAAAGTCCGTTTAAAGTGATGAAGGTGGGCACGATGTCTTTGATCTTCTAAGGGATTTCCTGGCGCATCTGCCTACTGTTTGTCAAGCTACTCTGAATTTTTGAGAGAAGAGATAGAGACACCCGCCGTATATTCGCACGCGATAAATGACAAGCTCTCATTCATGTTCTGAGAGTGTTGAGCCGGATTGTATAAGCCGGATTATCCGTGCGGTGTGAGCCAAACATCCCGTAGGATGAACATGAAGGGATCTCGAAATCTCGAATCGATGAAAAGAAGACGAGAAGAGTCGATGACCTGTTGACTGTTTGCTATCATTACAACGTAAAAAATTTATGATTAAAAAAAATAATAAATTTTCCTCTTATTGTAAATAAAAGTACAAAAAAAAATACCTCAATGTAGAAACACGGATAAAGCAATAATCGAAAATAGATGCTGACGAGATCGTATTAAATAGGTATTGACGAAATAAATTAATTTAGTGAAAGGAGAGGTGTTAAAATACTTCAATTATACGACTAATAAAAAAGAAGAGAGACTTAACGATCAACTGCGGTCGTATCTTTTGAAATTATGATTTTTGTAGGCGTGATAAGGAAAACTTCTAAAGGAAATTAGCCGACGTCTCGTCTTTATAGCCTTCATTTACTGAAAATCAGAACCCCGTTGACTGACTTATACCTCTGTTTTACGACCTCCAGTTTTTCCAGTCTTCTTCTTTCTCTCTCGGTTCAGCTTCACTATCTGCAGCTCTCGCTTTTGCTTTTTGATGAGGAGAAGGCCCGAGTGACATACCAAGCGTGCCTTTCTATAGGATCGTTAAAGATTTTCAGTCAGTAATAGGATTTCATCCTGATTACGTGGAACCAATGTGATCTTTCGTATTCACCTATCTAATAAATGTCTTTCTTAAATCAATTTTCGTGTCGTCATCACTGGAAATGTTGAAGTAGGAAACTGTTGCTTTGTAAAATGTAAAGTCGATTTATTTGAAAATGAGTTGAAAGAGTCATGTTTTGAAGTTCAAAAGCCCTTGAGTTTCAAAAATTATGTGACAGAAGTTTTGAATGCTCAAATGAACGAAGTACACTGTTAAAAAAACTGATCAAAATTTAATATACTGTGAGAAAAGTTATTTGCATATACCGTCAATTAAATTTAATATACCATTATGTTTTAGAATTAATATACAGCCATATCAAAATTAATATACTTTATATTAATATTAATATAAAATATATTTATATTAATATTAATATACTCTATATTAATTTTAATATGGTTTTATATTAATTCTAAAACATATGGTAATATATTAAATTTAATTTACGGTATATGCAAATGACTTTACAAAATGTATATTAAAAGTATATTAATTTTACAAACATTTTTAACAGTGATTTTTTCCCAATTTTATTTTATCCAGAAATATTGTTCCAACTAAAAATAACAATAAACATTACAAGTGTCTTTCATACAGAATTATTTTCAATATATAAGTGACTCAATATTTTAAAGTTAAAAATATAATAATTTGCAAACACTGAAAATCCTTTGAAGTACTTGAAATTGCTAGGAATCTTCTGAAATTCTTCGAAATATCTTGTAACTCTCAAGAATTTAAAGAGATTTCAAGAAGTTGAAAAGAATTTTTAGAAATTTTAAAGGATATTAAGAGATTTCGCGTAATTTGATAGAATTTACAGCTATTTGAATAAAAAAGCCGTGGAATTTTATAAATAAAATTTTGCAGCCGCTCTCGATGAAAGAATCGATCAATTTTTGTTTTCGGACGGCCAATTTTTTTCTTGCAAGACATCTAAGATTTCTAGAAGTTTTCGCGAAGTGGCAGGTGGAAGAAAGATAGCTTCCACGAAACTTGGAGCCTGCGGTCACGTGTGCATAAAGTACCTTCGTATTTGTTTCTCGGACAGCACCAATTTTCGACGTTATGGCTCTATCGCTTGAGTCCGATCTAGATGCACATAGCCTGAAGGTATCTCGGCGAATTACGTGTTAGACCCTGGGAGGAAGATTCTTCGTGATGAGGAATTGAGAACCGTTATCAACTTTTTATAGACGAATCAAAAACCTGGCGAAACCGACCTTGAACTCAATCTAATTCTAATATATATCTCGAATAGATGAAGCTAATTGAGTGAATTTCAGCGATTAGATGTTGCTCCTTAAAAAGCAAAAAATCAAGAGCTCCTGTCTGTGAAACAAATTTAGTCTCGAATTAAGTCTTATTGAGATTTGAGATTCTTTATTTCATTGGCCATTATTGTGTTTGCTTATCTCGGGTGTTAAACGTACAAATGTCGTGTTTACGAGGGATCAAGTGTTAGGACTTGGCAAGGAGATCCAACAGTGGATCTCCTTGCAAGTAGGATTCTAGACCTTGTCTCGGGATATCCATTACAATCTGCTCCCGTAACCGCGAGCCTATATCAAGAGGCACTTTTACGAAGGAGTAAGTTTTAATTTCCCGGCAATAACACGAAACAGTTTGTTCGAAGAAGAATTCTTTTTCTGTACATATACTCTGTACATATACTGCATACTCCATACATACTACAAGATCCTTAAAAGTCGCCTCTTCGCGATTTACAACGAGACGCCTCGTGCCGCGATGGCCACTAAAAGCCAGACTTGCAGTATTTACGGTTCACCCGTTACAGCATGGAATCGTGCGCTGAGCGTCGTTAGAAATAAATGAGCATGCAAAGAGATGCGAGCAAATCATCGGTAGGCGCAACGCGCGATAAAATAAATTAACTTAAAGCTACCGGGTTGCGGATTCTTTGCGTCTCGGTAATGACGCGCCGTAAATAATGATTCGCTTCGATTTATCGGCTAACTCGCAAGAGAAGAGATTGTAATCGCTGCGGCATCTCAGTACCATTTATTATACTGCTTTTACATTGTTAGAATCACTCCTAGTTCCTCCTCGTGCTTCCTTGGCCTCGCCCTTTTTAGTCCCGCGATGTCCTGATCCTGATTCGCTTTTTTAGTTATCTAGCTGTGCAACCGACGATGCCCATCGCTTCTTGCTTCTTGCTTTTTGCTTTTAGCTTTTACCTTTGACTTATTCCTTCTATTTCCATTTCTATTTCTATTTCTGCTTCTCTTTTTCCACGATTCCACGACTCTCGATCGATATCAAATTCAAATACGGATGTGAATGTTGATATTCGTGGACCCTATAGTTGCGGCTAAACTCTCGAACACACACCAGCTGCGTTCGTCCATGTCGCTTTTCGCTCGTCTATTTGTCACTGTAGTTATATTGACTGTCGATTGCAATCTCCCTTCTTCCTTACACGAAGATATTGCCGACTTTTATACTCGATTGTTTCAAATGTCACGGTTTTACGCTTGAGCCCCAGGTCGCAAATATTCTCCGGAAGGATTGAAAGTTTTATATCTCAGGGTACGAATACATCAAGGAAGAATCGAGTTTACTGCAATTTTTTCGAATTTTCAGGATTAGGACTCTTCTTCAGATACGATAGATTCCATTTTCATTTTCAATTTTCAATTCCATACATATCAGAGCAAAAAGGAAATGCAGAACGAATGCTGCAGAAGTTCGGTATCCTTAATTATCCCTCCAAGCATCTGCGTAACGAAAACTGGTATAGGGTCAATTCTCCCATCGTTAATCTTCGTTCAGTTCACAATCAGATAATTGGTTAACTCTGGACTTAACCGATTTAACCACAGGTTGTAAACAACTCAGATGAACTCAATCCTCCCTGATCAGAGGACTTTCATGAGGTGAGATGATCAGTGTCGAGATTTCCTGAAGTTATTAGGAGTTGCAGAACCTATGCGGAACAATTATCCGATCCTCTTTTTTCAAACTCCTTTTCCCACCTCATTTTCCATATCCTCTTCGACCTTTTCAAAAATTAAAAATAAGAATCAAATTCTTTTGAAATATCTTACATCCTTTGAAAGCTTTTTCAATTGCTTTAAATCTATTGGTCTTGTGTTAAATGTTGACCTAAATTAAAAATTGTTACCTGAACTCGTGTAATAAAAATTCTTTTAACTATATCATCGTATTTTAAACCTCACCAGCGACTTTTAAAACTTTACAGCCGACTGGAGCTCTAAATTTAGAAAAATTAAAAACGTAAAAGTTACACAATAAGCCGCCAGGGAATCTACTCATTATTCGAATTAAACAATTCTATAATCAGGAAGTTCTTTCCTCCTTGGAAAAAAAGTGTTTAATTTCCTATTATTTTTCAGGAAACTTGGTTTGAGATAGACAGATTCAAGAGTAGAAGCTTTATTGCACGACACTGGAAAAGACACAAATCCATTTCTGAAGAGGTGAGGTGGAGGCGATTTGCCTCCTCACTTCCTTTTCTTCATCTCTCTCCCCCTTTCTCTCCCCCCCTCTCTCTTTCTCTTTTTCGTGCTGTAGTCTTGTCGAACAAATCGGTACAAACGATCGTCGTAAAGCAGTTAAGGCCAGGTTTATATGCGCCTTTCGCTTTCGAGGTCCGAGTCCCGAAGGGAGATGAGGAGCCTGATAGGGAAACCGATAGCCGTTGGTCCAACTGCTGGTTCAGGTTCTTCCTTCGGCTCTCCAGGACCCCCGCAGCGAAGCTTTAACCGGTCAACGCGGAATTTCAAAGTCGCGTCTCTCTGTCGTTACGACCTTTCATCTCTCGTCTTTCGTCCAAGATGACCAAGTTCCAACTTCCAAGTTCCTTTTCGTCGTGTGGAAGACTGGAAGGGACGTGCGGCGGTTCTTTTGTCTTCAAGTTGTTGCAATATGATTTGATCTCGATTCGTTTTAGAAGTAGCGATCCCTCGATTGATCGAGCTGACGCGACACGACATGCCACGCTCGCGAGAAAGGTCACCCCCCCCCTGAAAATGGGATTTCGAATCGGACTCAATTAATTCGAATATTCGTCTCGCCGACTCGTTAGGGGTCAAAGAAAGAACGATCCGATCTGATCGAGCTCCATCACACTCGATACCCGATGACACAACTCAGAATTCAACCATCCAAGCGCGATCCACATTCCTCGATATTAAACAAAGAATAGCTGTGGAAACAAAGAGAAAGAAAATATTACAATTCAAAGAGAAATGATCTTTTTTTTTAAATTTTCCCTAGAGTGAAAAGATTCTTTACTATTGCCAAAATCCAAATACTTAATTTTAGAAAACTTCGACTCTGAAGAATTCGGAACCTTTTTTTACCCTGGATTCGTTACGCCAATTTCGAAGGGTCTTCAGAGTGTGTTTTTTAGTCTTGTATAACCTCAGAGACTTTCACCCATTATTTCTTCAGAAGCTTCTTTGCATCCACCTCGAGCGTCTTTTTTTATGTCGTAAATCTTGAGAAAATAATATTCAAAAGAGGATTTATAACCCTCAAGGAATTAATTGACTTGATATCCAACTAACTTGTTGTTGTTAAGTAATTTATTCTCTTTCAAGTAAGAAATATTATTAAATTATTTCAAATCACTTGAAATCTCATGAAATCCTCTTGAATTAAATATCTTTAAAATCCCTTGAAATTATTTTAAAATCGATGCGAAGCATAATATTTTCACCTTTGTTTTTAAACTTCAAAGCAATTTAGGTTTAATTTTAAATTAGCCCAATGTGCTGCTTACATTGAATTTGAGGAGAAGTAACCTATTTAGGTTCAAAGTTTTAAAAATAATGCCCTTCAAAAAAGAAATCTTCAAAATGAGCACTTTTTTTTTGAATTTTCGCGAGTAATAGAAGAAGGGAAAAGAAGTGATTAAAAAATCACTCCAGACTTATGACACTTTACCCTCGTACTGGGTGGGTATTATACGCGTGAAGGTAATGATTTCTTAAAAAGAAGGTCTGCAGGCTGTGAGGGCGACTGATTTCTTCTCGTCCTCGTGCTCTCAACGTGCTGAATTTTTCACTCGTAGCCTCTTCTCACTGAACACAGGGTGGCATTTAGCTTCAAGTTTTAAATGGCTTTACTCCCACATCCCGATATTCTCATGTAAATGCAGAAAATCAAAATGATCTACTACTTATAATTCAAATCCCTTACTTGCCAATCCCTTACACTTGCAAATTAAACCAGAGAATCCCATTCAATCTTCGATATTCGATCTTTATAAAGATCGCGTGTCTCGTCTTTTTCTTTTTAAACATAAAAACCCTAATTGGTAATGCTATAACAGGATATGTTAAAAATGACAAAGTATTAATGCAGAAGTACAAGGCATCATGGGATTTAGTTAATTTTTTTAAGAGATTTTCTTTTATTTTAAAAGAAACAAGAATTTTTCAGATGCAATTGATTTTTTTTAAATACTTCGTCATTTATAAAATACCTTAATATAACATTACTTAGATATGTCATTCTATAGAATTAAAACAATAATTATAAAGAGAGGAAGTATTGAGATCAGATAAAAATTTCACTTAATAGCCTGATAAGCATGCTTAGATCCAAATTACGTTATAGACTCTATACTTTTTTCAATATCGTTCATCATAATCGTTTAAAGACCAGTTTATAATCGAATCGTGGACGCACCATCATACAACAATTTGAATAATTAGAGATCGCACACGAGCAATTAATCACGAGGTCCACCTAGAGAATTTTAATAGGCGCCCTATTCACCAGCTGCCATGACTATACATGCCAGGTACGGTTATCGCTTCGCTTGGCACGAGAGATGGACACGAATTCGCGGCAGTTTAAATTTAAAAATTGATTCTATCGGCAGCCGACGATAAATGATACACTATTTATTATTTCACGAGAGACAAACTGCTCGTTTCAGAGTCATGGAATATAAAAGCTTGATAGCTGCCTTCGTAATTTTACAAGCAAGATTTGTGTTAACTCTGACACGCAATCGTAATCAGAAATCAAACCTTGTTTTAATAAATATTCATTCCAAATTGCTCTTTTTTATCCAAAAGTAGAACGAGAACAATCGTTGACAATAAAAATAGCAATGTGCCGCTGAAACTTTCGAAACGCGACATTTTTTATCCGTGGAATGTTACAACTTGTGAAACTTCTAGAAATTTAATTTTCACAGTTAAGTTTGTTTAGAGTAAAAGTAATTAGAAAAGAACAATAAAAAATGAAAAATATATAAATAATTTATGTGGAAAGTGAGACCCACTTTTTAAAAGTAAATTACAGTATACGAAAAGATTGTTCATTAAATAAAAAAGAAATTGGTAAATCGTTCATTCAGATCTTATTCTTACGCCATTGTGTATCCTTCTGATGAGATTGCATATATGAAACAAGAAGGTACGTCTGTGTGAGCGAGTTCACGCCTACATTTGATGGTGTGAAAACCCCTGTGTAGTGATAGTAACGCGTTTCCTATGGGGTTTATACATACGCATACATATAGGTATACATATATACATTCTGTAAGAGATAATGTAACAGTGGAAGTTTGGTTGGCGCCACTCGTTATTTATACAGTGTGGTGAGGAGTTTTCAGGGCCAGGGGTGAAGGCAGTAGACGCCCACTAAATTATTATTTCTTCTTGGCGAGCTATAAATGCCTAAATTATACCGGGCTACCCCGAAATCCTCGTTCGGAAATTTTGCCTACCGTCCGGGCCCGACCTGACACCATATCGACGAAGAGGAGCAAGCAGCTAGGAAACTAAAAGAAGTAACAAATGAGAAATCCAGAGATTACATCGGCTGGGCGCACAACAGAAATGAGATGCAACGTGAGGATTCAAATTCTTCTTTTCCTCTTCTCATATATACACCGAGAAACTTCAATTATCAATTGTTACTTTTCTTGCATATGTATAGTTCATATAGTAAGTTATAATTTAGGGATAATCGATGTTCTATTACAAAAGTTCACACAGTGACACTCAAATTGTAGTTGTGATATATTTTTAGGAAGAAATCTTAAAAATTGTACACTCTTTCATATTGGGAATAAGAATATTTCTAAATCATTATAGTAAAACTGGTCACGTGGTCTTGAGAATCATGCTGAAAAAAGAAGATGGAGACTCTACAAGATTTCCCCCTCTAAGTGAAATTCATTTAGACTTAGACACGATAACGCTTTTTCTCCCTCTACTTAAAGACCTACCTAATATAATTTTAACCTATATACACATATTTATCATATATCGCAACTATCGCACTATCGCTAATAAACGCACGCATGATACTAAAGATTCTCTCTGTTCTTATATACTAACAGAGAAAACTTTCACCACTTGCGAGAAACTACTAGTGCTGGCTCAAAATATCATGGTACCCAGGGTCTAGTTCAACTTCTAAACTCGCGGATACAAAATTGGTTGTGCCCCGGACTTTATTTATTTCTGTCAGTGATGATGCTGCCATTGGTCAAAATTCGGCGCACGACTGTGCGCCAGTTCAATCTTTCGGGGGAAGTCGGAAGAGATCGGAGAGCATTCGGCTATTTTTACTAAAAAAAAATTAGAATTGATCTTCTTTAGAATATTAACTTTTGAAATTTTTATTTCAAGACTTATTTTTCACCAGTATGAATTATTCTAATTGCCAATTTCTTAACCGTGAATAATACTATTTCTTAAAGAACTATTGTAATTTTTGTTCCGAAAAATTATAATGATCCATAAAATATATGAAAAACTCAAATTGAATTAAGAAAGGTTATGGTTGTACCTGGATTATCCCTAAATTCATACAGTTTTTAAGATTCTTTGATATGCCAAAGAACATTATTTGATAATTAAAGTCTCTCCGTGTAAGCAAAATAAAACAGATTTGTTTCTTTAAGAATAATTTTACGGTAAATTTACGAGGTGTAAAGTCGATTATGTAATTTTTCGATTTTCAGTTTTCGCTTTTTCTAAATTCACATCTCGAGTCAATTTTGAGGTGGATGATTATGAAATAAAAAGGGATTGGAAAAGGCGGTTTTAAAATTAATTTGGAAGTGGAACGGGATAAGGGTTGGAAAAGGGGTTTGAAAAATGTAGAAATATCTATAATTTTCCCTAGGACCCTGGAAGATAAAAATAGTAAAAATGGAATACTTTTGAGTAGAAAATAAAACTTGAGCGGTCACAATGAAGACGTGACGTGCCTCTATTGAGCGCGTGTACGTATGATATAAAAGGGTTGCGTGCTCCTGCCCCCTAGCCCACTTCTTTCTCGTCTCGTCTCTTTTTTTCTCGGTCATTTTATCCTCCTTCATTCTTCGGTCTTTCTCTCTCTCTCTCTCCTTCTCATTCTCTGAACTTCTCCCTCTCACCTACTGTCTTTAACCCTATCTCCCTCCTTTTTTCTCCTTGTCCCTCTGTCCCTCTTCCTTCTCTTCGATACGACTCAAGGGCCGCTGCCCTGGAGCCACCGTGTCCCAATCTCCCTGTATTGGTATGTGTGCATTTTATACGCGTGTATTAGTGAACATATGAACATGCTTTCTAACTTTGTTTGAGTATCTGCTTCAATCGAACTCTATATTGGTCGAGCTAAAAAGTGAGCAGCAACTAGAAATTCAATCGTCCAACGTAATAGTTTCTACACACGATTCCTTGCCTGCTCGTGACTTTTCGTTAAGACCTAGTTTAGATTTCTTGATGCAACCTGATGTCATATTATAATTTATTTGAAGTGGAACCCTTTTCTATCCCCTTTTTGCAATTTCCTTTTCCAACCTCTTGTTCAAATTGCTTTTTCAAATCTCTTTTTTTAATTTGAGAAAAATTAATGGTAGACTCACATTTGAATAAGGCTTGATAAAGTAAATTGTCTTCTTTCAAAGGATTACTTTGTGTTGCATTGTGATTCTTTTTGGACCACTCATATATGGTATGATTTGCCAAACGCGAATTGAAATATATATGAATATATCCAGTTGGAATTCGATCCTTGAATATGCTTGTCGCTTCGATTATATCATCCAGTCAAACAGGTCACTTTTCCTCTATAAGATCAAGATCGCGAAGATTTGCGTCGAAACATGTGTTCCGTAAAACAGATATAACGAGGAATCGATCTCGCCGACAGATCTCGGAGCAAAAAACAGACGTGGGAATTAATTGTTAGAGTCGACACGAATCGCCTTGACAAAGGTGTATCACGCTATGATGAAGATTTCATCTCTGTTTCTCAGTATTATTCTACTATACAAGACACAAATAAATATATTAAATATTCAGTTTCACTAAACGTTAAATGTTTATTTATATTTGGAGATGGGATATCTGAAAATGACGAGGGGTAAAAAAAATTAATTTGCAAGGTGGAGATATTAGTCTGGATCAATTGCTGACCTGTTCCCGCATTAAAGTAGCACCTTGCGAAATTCGAGGCGAGAGAAAACCGCGTTTTGCAATTCCTCTAGTTAAAAAAAAAGCATCCATTATGCATCTATAAATCATAAAAAGGCATAAACCCCACTATTAAAGCACGAGTAAATCGACAACAGAAGTTTGAAGATAAATCACTGCTAGCCCATTTCGTCAAGATTAAAAACTGAATCTATGAATACTAAAAAATAATTTACTTTTCATTCTAATAGTTTATTCTTTCGAAACCTGAATCTTTTTACTTTTGAATTACTTGGCATTCAAAATTATTCCCTATGATTTAGTATCGGGCTTTTTTTCAAGATATCTATCTTTAAAAAATTCTAAATGACTACTTGTTCTGTCAAAGTTTCACACGAACAGAAGCCAGCGTTAGAGAGATCTCATAAAATAGCTCAACAAAGCTATTAATCATTCCCGTTTAATAATAAATTGTCCACGAGGTAGGCATCAAAGTATGTGTACAGATGTAATGTACTTTTACGAGGAATGAAGTGCACCGCAGTCGCTCGTTATCGCCAACGTGAGTGTATGACGTAGGTGTGCAAACATCCGTACTCCTTTGCAATTACAATTAATTATTCGAGATTCGAGGTGTGCGATAATTAGCACCCCATTATTACTTTCCTAACTTTTGATGACGATTTATTTGGATCGTGGTAGCATGAAATCGATATCAAATTTAAACAAACATTTTTCCCCACCCCATTTCCTTACCCCCTCTTTATACCCTCTTTTCCTATTCCCTTTTCCCAACTATTTTCCTTTTTCCCCCTCTCCCGGCACACACTTTTCCCACCAGTCTTTTCCAAACCACTTTTTCCACCCTCTTTGAAGTCTCCTTTCTCCTAAACATTTTTTCCAACCCCCCCTATTCAGACCGCATTTTCCACCACCCTTTTCGAACCCCTTTAAAATAAAAACCATTTTTCCTATCACCTTCAGCAACCTTATTTTCCAAAACACTTTTTCAAAGTATTTTCCTCCGCCTTTTTCAAACCCCTTTTTCCAACCTCATGTTAAAAACCTTTTATGCCAGCATATTTTCGTACCTCATTTTCCAAAGCCTTTTTGCAACCTCAGTTTAAAAACCCTTTTTGGCACCACCTTTTTCCAACCTCGTATTCAAAGCCCCTTTACCAAGCGCATCTTTTCCAACTTAATTCCTTTTTCAAGAACCTTTTTTAAAACCCTTTTTCCCACTCCCTGTTCTAAGCTTCTTATATCCAAACCCGTTTTCCAATCCCCTTTTCGAACCGCCTTTTCGAATCTTGCCACCTTTCCAGAATGAAAAATAAGAATGCACAACAATCCAAACTTTTATTTGTTTTGGTGACGATGAAGAAAAGTCGAAGCGAGCACGAAGTTAAAACAGAATACATCAGAACGCGAATATGTATAGCTATTGTCGTCCCCACAAGACGTTTTTTTTTCGTATTTTTTGAATTGCTGCAGAGAAAAATTCTCATTTTCATCGCTATTCTCGAGGCTAATTGACACGGTCCCCGAAATCCCAGTAAACGAAGGCACCGAGGTGGCAAGGAAGTCGTGCGGTAGTTGGCGGCCAATTTCTGAATGCAAATACTCGCGGTGTCGAAGGGTGAGGCTGAAAAGGGGGTTGTATGCAAATAGAAAGCTGTTACGAGCGGCTTTTTCCTCCCTCTCTCACACTCCCACACATGCAAAGTGTAAACCCTTCCATTTCCATTTCTCTTCCCTTTCACTCTCTCACTTTCTTTCCATCTCTCTTCCTCTCTCAATTTCATCTCTCTCCTTCCTCTTCTGCCTTCAAGTCCGGGATAACATCAGGACTCAACCCCCGTTTCATCGCGTGTATATCTACCTAAGTATACATCGGAACGCGTGAATTCTATGCGAAATACCCGAGATGGATGGCCGTTGAGTGTTGAGAGGAAAGCCGTAATAAACTCGCTACTAGTTCATTCAAGTCTTTCGCATTTTCGAGGCGAAATAGTGCACCGCGTTATTTTAGAAGAGTTAACTTCCTACTCGTGTAGGCTCTACTTTCAACTATTATTCTTGGGCGTTAAAAATTATTCGAGAATCTTCTCGCCGTCGCAAATTCTGCAGCTTTCCTCGTTGACGATTCTTTTCTTCTTTTTCATATTCTTAGCAGTGGAAAGCGAGATGAATGAGGATGCTTTGGCGTGAATCGTACTGGATGGGGTTATGCAAGAGGCAAGAGGCGAGAGTATTTACGACGAAGCAAAAGACCTCCAGACAAAACTCTTGTACTTATTTTAAAGACTCTTCAAAATCAATTCGAACATCCGGTGCACATTTTAATTAGGCAGGCACTCGATTCTTTCATTTTTCGCTTTTCCAACGCCTTTTCCGAACATCTCTTTGCAAAACCCTTATCGTGACCCCTTTTCTCTCACTTCCACTTTTGCAATCACAATTTCCAAACCCCTTTTTGCATCACCCCCTTTCCAACCTTATTTTAAAAACTCTCTTTCCCAAACCTTTTTTCCAAGCCTCTTTTTTCAAAACCTTTGTTTAAACCTTCTGCTTTATCAGGCACCTTCCGAAATCTCCGTAATTTTTTGAGTTTATAGAATTTCACGCAATTTCAGATTGTGGTATCTTGCAAAATTGTATGCTATTTTAAAAGATCTTCTTAAGGGTTGAAGGGTGGAAAATTAAATTCAAAAGGGAAAATTTATATAATACACGGTTACGAAAAATATAATAAATTGAAAAAAAGTTCAAAAATGCAGAATTATTATACGACTTAAAAAATCCTCATCTTGGAAGGATTATTATCAACTGACAGAAATATTATTCACTTTCTCTTCGGTCTTTTAATAGAAGTATGCAGTTGCAGGGAAAAATTAATTTTCGGTTTAAATTTTAAAAGTCTCTGGTTCTTCGCACCGGTTGAAACGCATCGTGCTGTTTGGCATTGCGTGCATAGCGATATACGTACAGTATCTCATAATCGCGTGCATGGTCTTTTGTAGCCTTGAGACGAGCTGCAAAGTGCCGTCGGAGATAAGAAGGTTCGCATTTGAATAAAAGAAAAAAAGCTTAAAGAGGAGCTTCGTTTCACATAGGTCGATTCACGCTTCTTAACTTTTATATTGTCAAAGAAAACCACATGACGATTTTTCATTCCCCGAATAATTTTTAGATTTGCAACAAGCTTGCCTATCACGTTATTATAATTTATAATCTCTATTTTATTATCATCTTTCATAATCATCAGCAAATAAAGAGTGCAGTGTCAAAGAATGCTTTCACACTTCCTAATGAATTCAGCATGAAGTTTCGATAAAGATCTTTAGAATATTTTTATACTCTGAGGAAAGAGTTGTATGTAGTTTTATTTAGATTCGAGCACGATCACAAGAGGTCTTTAGCACCTGCTCGTGAGTAAAGTTGATGAAAAACAAATATAGGGTATCATAGTGATGCATTCGAGCGCGATTAAAAAAAGAAAAAAACAAGATCGTTATTTTTTCTCGACTGTCAAGAAAAAAATTTCTGTAATCTCGGTAGGTATATTTTTCAAAAACCTATCACATCGCAATAAACATTCAATTGCTTTGGTTCAGTTATCCTTTCTTTTAATCGATATTCAGTTTGATTGAATTCTAATCCATCTTGTCTTGATAATGGTAATCATGTTGATTCTCGAGGTTCCAAGTAAGATCGAGACAATGTCGTACAATTATTTATTTACTTTTTTAAACATTCGTATACAAGAAGCGAGAAATTTCTGTTTTGTCGTGCAACACTATGTAGTGTATCGTGTAATCAGGCAATTTTGTGGAAATCGTGCAAATAGGTCTTTAAAAAATTAAAATGTGCTGATATGTTGGTCTGGTTTACATATGGAAGCTTATGTTCAGGCTTTCTCGAGAAGATATCATTGAATTTGGACTTTCAATATTCATTGGCTTTTACTTTATCAACCTGAACATTAAGCGTCGGTTATCTAGTTCTAGTACCCCTTTTTGAGTCTACAAGTTGACGCTCTTCGATATCGTGCACCGGTTCCATGTTTCGCAATATTACACGCACTGATGTAGTCACGCGACGTTATGCGAGTTACGAAGCTACCCATATGCTCGGTCACTCTGTGGGTAGAGAGACCAAATGCATATATGCGGGTAAAAAAAACAACGGTCTTGAAGAACGGAACGATTTTGGAGAATAACGACGTTGGTAGTAATTATCTTCAGTTTGCAGATCATCACGTGTGTGATAATCACCAGACAATCTAAAGTTTCTTCAAGCCTTGAAACAAGGAGGGCAATAATTTAAAATACGAGTGGAAAATTGTATTTTCGAAATTCCCCCATTTTTCCCATGCTTCAGACGAACTTTTCCATGAAAGGTTTGAACTGATTTTAAGTAATTCTAAAAGATTTTAAGACAACAGAACAAATTTAAAAAAAGATCGCGTAAAATCCCTTTACGTTCTTAGAAAATCCAAAGAAAATATGAGGAAATATTTTCTAATCCCTTCAAAGGCTTCAGTATTTTGATTTAAATCCCTTGAAATCCTATACGATTCTTTTAATTCTTTCGAATTCTTTTAAAATCCCCTGGAATCCCCACAAATTTCTAGATATCCCGTGCAATTTTTTGAAAACCGTTCAAATTCTCAAAAATCTCATGCCTAGTTTGATCACTTCCCCGAAGGCTGAGTCTACATATAGGCGGAAAGGTCCCCTAGCGTTAAAAAAGGAGAGAAACTTCCCCGAGGCAGGAGTAACCTAATTAAAAAAGTCAGTCGAAAGGACGAGAGGGAGAAGAGTGCGGAACACAAACAGCAAGAAAGAATCTTGAGACGTGGAATGTCGCGAGTGCGTTTAGAGGAGCGGAAAAATCTTGTGGTTTCCTTGAAATGCGTATTCACAGCTACGTCCATAAACATATATAGATATATAGATGTAGAGATAAAATACGGCTCTCTTTACAAAAAGCGTGGGAGGCTATGGCTATGGACGCACACTACCAACTGTAGCTAAGATCGAGTTGCTGGTGTTGCGGTGGGGTTGGTGATGTGGTTGTAGTAGTTACCGGGGATGGCTTTAAAAGAGTCCCCCATCTTGGTGGCGTCATACACAACCGCGTACCGCGAAATGCGGAGCTCTAGGAACGAAGAAACGTCGATACACGACGCATGGAACACTGACACTTCCACCACAATCGTGAACGCATTTTCAAGCTCACACGCGTCCAGGCCACTACGGCTAATTACCGAGCAGAGCTCGACGCGCGACCCTGGGGATCTTGAGTTCACCCTTCTCTCTCATTCATCAAAAAATGAGAGAGAGCTGAAGAGAAATGCGAAGAAACGCATGCGCTCTTCATCATCGAGAATGAGGAGAGATATATGCAGCAGTTTGCAGATCAAGAGCGAAGGGAGATGAGCTATCATAGTGTGAGCTGGATTATATACATTATACATATGTATACCAAATGCGGGAAAAAGAGGTTCAGAAAATGGAATTGTCGGTGCAGAGGCAGAGATCACATGCGGAAGAGGGTGTGAGTGCAGTTGAACGTGGAGAAAAAGAAAAAATTACAAATGAAGAGCTCGGAGAGATCACACGATAGGCGATAAGCTGAGAGTAATGTAAAAGTACTGCATCTGCAAATGGAATCCGCAAATACTGATGGTCTGATGTCTTAATCATATTCTGTCTTCGACTTTGTATAGGAACTTTGCAGGAAGGCACAAATTACCACGGAAGAATCATGTGATTGATAACTTAATGTCAGAAGATCTGAAAGTCTGCTCATTGAAGAAAGCGATGAGAGATAATGATCAACAACAACTATGAGAGGAATCATGATCTGTGTGCATGTCATGTTCAATTTAGGAAATTGTCCGTGGCAAATATTGTCCTTCCAAATTGTCTTCGTGATTATAATCTCATCAACTGCGCATTAGCATTTCAAACGACTTTTATTTCCGAAAATTGAGTGGCTCGTGCCATTTCAATTTACAACTTTTTAGGGATTGTTTGGCCGGCGTCCAAGTGTTTGGTTAAAAGATCAAACGAGTTGGCGAGTCAAGGGACCTCCAGTGAGGCTTCTCTCTTCCGCAGTTACCGCCACTATATACTCCTCAGGTTGCTCCGCGAAATCTTGCAAGATGCACGTATTAAAGCGATTATACTTTCGGTGGGCTTCGTGCCAGATTGGGCAAAGTTAAGAGACTATGAAAAAAATCGTCCAAAGCCACGCGAGAAGCGTCTACCGATATATCTCTCGCGCGATCTGGTCCTCAGCAACCATCCAATCGAGGCGTAATTCCTGAGGTTGTGAATGAGACCGGTAATTTAGGATCGAGAGGAGAATGAGAAGCAATTTTAAGCCTAGGGCTCACTCGAAGGGGCCTCCGAGGATTCTCCGGACCAGGAGTGCAGCGAAAATTCTCTTGAGCGACGACTGTGGTCGTGGCAACAAGAAGGAGAAGTGGTGTGGGTTTTGCAACGGGCCCCTTGGTAATATCTCGTTTAGAAAGATTACAGGTTCGAAGAGGCTGCCAATGTATAAAACAAACATCGTTAACTCAGCCCTATACTTAAGACTTCCCTGCACACCCCGGAGTCCTGTTCATACCCCCCTCTAGACACTTACCCCTACCATCAAGAACAACCCCCCACCCCTCAGGCGATCCTCTTCCTCCTCTTGGTAAAGAACCCACACGGTGAAAATGAGAAGATATGCTTCGTACTGGTTTTGTGTGAGTGAGGGGCTCTTATGTAGGCGCGAGACCAGACACGGTATTGAGACGTAGACCACACGACGCTCTGGCTCCGGCACGGACGGAGATGGCCAGTGCGTAATTTCAACCTCTGTAATTATCGACCACCGTTGTTATGTTGATACCCGCTCTCGTAACGTCATGACCGGTACGAAAGGTACACGCCGGTACGAATGTAACCGAGTGGACGCCTACGCGTTTTAACAACTCTATATGTGTGTTCATGCACCTTGAAAATCGACAATTTCTTCGTGTGCATCTACCATCCTGCCCGCTGGGAAGAAATGAGTCGATTTACCGAGTTGCAGATTGATTTAAAGCGAACTTCGGAAAAAGCTGAATATTCCTCTCCCCATGGCGGTCTAAAACAGGAAACGTCTGACGATAGATCATTTTTAAAATGATTTACATTTTACATCTTACATTTTACGATATAGATATAACGGTTGTTAATTATTATCCCAAAACGTTATTTTTATATGGGTATTAGCTTCGCTGTCAACGAAGTATAAACCCACGTGTTGAGTTCCTCTTCACCCTTTCAATCCAACACCTAATGCAAATATAGAATGATAACTTTATATGCGTATTGCATAAGCTACCTACGACCTTTTCCTATGGGAAATTGCTTCCCCTCTCGACCATAATTATAACTATAATAGAATTCTCCTATTAATATTAAATGCAAGCTATAAGATACTCTCTATCAATTCTTGATGAGCATTATCAATATTTCCCCTCTTCAAAACTACTCCTGTTATCGTGAACTTAAAAAACTCTTAGGTATTGTTAAACTAACTTGGAAAGTCAGCATAACAAAAGTTAACTGCAATAATATAAGCACAATAAAATAATTTCTATCGTCTTCTGAACTTTATTTAATTATTATCAACATCTAAACTAACAAGTTTTTGAACTACATCGAATCTTTTAAGCGACAATTTTTTTGTGATCTCTATTCAAGATGGTCCAGGAGTTTTTTTTCTCGTGTGGATGTCGATGACAGTATCGAGGATGATGACGGTGAGAGCTGATCAGGGGTTGCTGAATTGGGGACGCTGGGGAGTAGAAAACGTAAGGGGGTAGCGAACTTTGAATTGCTCAGCGATGAGGGAGCGAGCCTCATCGAGATATCTTTGTACGTGCTTTATACCACGAAGACGTACTCTGTCGCTGAGGATCGTGTGCTTATAGGTGTAAATATGCACACGTTCGTTACTTTCGAACATGTGAGCCGTTTCTCGAGATCGCTTGTCTCTCTTATTTCTCTCTTTCAACAATCGAACTACTTGTTCCTTTTTACCCTCAAAACTGACCCACATTAGATACTTACATAGTTTTACTTAATGATTCAATGTTGGGAATCTGACACATATGAAGCATCATATAAAAATCTTCTAAATTTACATTTTTACATTCCAAAGTATATTTACTGCTGTAACTGATTACAAGTAGGGTTCGAGTTTGATGATTTCAGAGAAAAATCTGCCTCACTCTCGCACAACTATTCATCGACGCAAATGGGGGATAAACGCGCTTCCAATATACGAGAGCACGTTTATCGACCGCTTTCAAAGTTTGCATGTTCCCGCTTACATGTGTGACTTCCTACCAACTAATTTTAAGTACGTGCGATGAAACTTCGAATTTTTTACCTCTGCACAGTTTAGAAAAAAGAAGACTGCATAACAAAGTTTTATATCTTTGGTCCGTCTTGAACTCTTTCGGCCTAGAAATGACGTTAGTTCAGATTACTGCCATCTCATTTTTTATTTATTGAGGCTCTTTTAGATGTGGGATTAAGTGTTAGGAGCAAAAATAGATGCTTACCGGCCGCTTTTCGTGATAACCATTTCAGTTCCAAGTTTGTGGAATTTCTCCCACAATTCTTTGCCTTCTAAGGTGACTTTGGGGTCGTCAACGACCCCATCGTCCTCTGGATGAGGAGGCACCAAGGGATGATGGGGGCCGGCTAAATGGTGAGGGCCAAGTGGATGGGGGCCTGAATGTAACATGCCAGGGGGTAGGGGGTGCCTTAGAGGCCTCATCGTCGGGCCTCCGGATGCACCTTGATGATGATGATGTAATGCAGCTGCAGCAGCAGCTAATACTGCTGCATGAGCCTCTTCCGAACTTTGGGGTCCGAGTCCCAATCCTGAAAGGAGAAAAAGCATTTTTATTCAAAGTACAAAAAGGAGATCTTGAGAAGTGTACTTAGATATCTAATAAATGATAAAATGTTTGAACTTCAAAAAGCATTTGGTATAGTTAATTATAGTTAATCCTATCGTTGAGAAAGATTGTATATCGCAACATCTCTAAATAAAAATTAGGAATTTGGTAGAGAAGGGGAAATTGCACTTTATCGGATAATTGCGAGTGCATCACGTATATTTGTATAACGAGCATTATAAAGATAATGGCGATTGAAATTGTAAGTGGCATGTTTGGAACATATACGTAATCAAAATTGTAATTTACTGCTTTGCATTTATTATCGTATTTATATCGTTTATGACGTTTATAATGAGACATTAATTTGCAAATATTTGAACACTTTATAAAGTAGCTTTCTATTCTTTCTATTTCTACTTTAAAAGTTTCCCCAAAAACGTACGAAAATTTTATAACTTTCTTGAAACTCTGAAAATTCTTGATGATCGCTTAAGAATGTCTTGAATTTTTTGCAAACCCTTAAAATTCTTGAAAACTAGTTAAAATCGTTAATAATCTCTTCGAACTTACTGAAATATCTCAAAATAGTTGTAAATCTGTTTAGTCACTGAAATCCCATTAAATCTCTTGAAACTTTTTTGTGAGGTCTTAAAATTTTTAGAAACGCTTTAAAATCCCAAAAATGCCTGAAATTTCTTTATGGTCTCTCTAAATAATTAGAAATCTTTTAGAGTAATCTTAATTTAACGACATATTTGTAAAAATGAAGAATATTGTCAAGTAGATATATGTCAAAAGACTTCAGATATGAACAATGTGACTGATTTTAAAAATAGGATTGACGTACTTGTAGGTCAATATAGACTAATCTATATGGTAGCAATTGTCTTGGACGTAAACTACGTCAGACTCCCTTCAACGGGGAATTCAAATATGATCGTAAAATACAAAGTGCCTCGCTTTTACCACTCTGCTCCATTTTTATTACCTACTCGTTCTCGTCAAGGTGTTCACAAAAAAAGCAAAATGGAGGCTCGAGAAACCAGCTTTCGACATGTTCAAATCATCAACCAAAAACTCTTTTACTGCCCAAATTATTCCACTGCATCGGTGACATGGAGATATAAACCTTGTGGTTGGAGAAACGATCATTTGTCTTCGCGTAAAAAAAATAATTAATTTTTATTCAATACTCAAATATCTGAGTTACGTCCTTTTTAGATTTTTCAATACTTTGCTGAAGTTTGCTTTCAGGGGATTATATAGGATTAATAATATCACTAGTAAAAATCTTATTTGTTTGTATATTTTTCAATCGGATTAGAGATTATCCGGTAGCCTTTAATCTACCCAGTGTTCAATAATTAGCCATTAGGAAAGAAAAACATGATTTATGGTGGACTTTAATTTTAAGCCTTTCTAAATCTTTAATCCACCTCTGTAATTCGAAAAGTTGGCTGACAAATTCCCAGAAGGAAGAAATCTCTTGATTCTTATCATTTAGGAGAGAATGGATATAGCACACAATATTTTGCTTTTCTTCGTTTTTTTTTTTTTTTTTTTTTTTATTTTATCGTCCCTAACTTACAATTCCACTTTTACAAGCACAACGTTCCTGACATAATTCGATTCCTCCCTCTAAATGGAACACGATCCAAATATTCGTGGCTTTCGTGACGCTGAAATTGAGAAATAAAACAGAAAGATATACTTAAAGATGGCGGGATCAATTCAAATGCATATATGTAAATGCATATAAGAATTCAGAATGGATACAGTATATCTACTTATATACATCTACATAAACGAGATTTGTACACGACAAGATAACTTGTAAGGATATATATTATTATAGGGTGCAGTATGATCGCCGAACGGAGGCAATCGTCTTGTGGACAGCCGATGTTTGTCCTGACCACAAAACGCTATGAAAAATTATGTTCTTCGATGCGGTTACCAGTTTTTGCCACTGACTGCCAATCGTGCACTTTGTTCAATCCTCACGATGTCTTTCCAAGTTAGCATTAACACACCTCAACCAAACGCTCCGTAAAATTCATCCTCCACGTGTCATCTTCATCTTCGCGTAAGAAAACACGCGAAAAAAATTCTATGGATTAAAATGTTCAACCCGATTTCTGCTGTATTAACTGGTATGAGTGAAAAAAAGGAGGTCCAACATCTCCGCAGCCACTTTATACAGATTTAACTCGAAGAAATCAATTAAGAGACGATAATTATATCTAAAGGTGAAGAAATCAGTAATTGATTTAGCTTTCCACTTTATCAGCCATCTAATTGAAAATAACGTCAAAACATAACTGCAATAACAGGTGCTTTCTCTCTTTGGTGAAAAATGAAAACTAAAGAGAGCCGTAATTATGAAATGTGTTGAGCATATCTAATTTAATTTATCAGTTAGCGATCCGCGGTACTAGTGAACTCGTAAAAATCGACACCAGTCTAATAAGATCAAATGGCTGGATTAGCAGGAGATAAATGAAATTCGATATAATATGAAATAGAAAAATGTAACTGCAACCTCTTGAGCAAGGCTCTGCTCTCGTGTATCTGCAGACAACGTTAATTGCCATTATCGTTTAGCACTTATCTTTGAACGAGTGTCTCGTAACATTAGCGAGTGAGACGAAGCAACTAACCGTGACGATCTCACACGTTCATTTATAATTACGATGGAAACGGCTTATTAAACTGAACACGAGTATTTTTCATCGAGCATGACTGTTTTCTGATTTGCCATAATCTGCTTTTCTATTCGCAGAAGCTTTTAAGAGAACGATGTCAACTTACCAAAGCTACATGATCATTTATTCAATTTATTATTGTCAAAACTAATTCCCATCGCTTCTCATTTTACCGCTTTCTTTATTCAATTTCAATCTAATTATTATTTACGGTGCACGGAGAAAACTGGATATAAACGTAATATCTTGTTATTAAACTATGGGACACGACTGTGTATAGATATTTATAGATATAATATCTAGATATTGAAACTTTATGTCCAGTTATTAAAATATATGATCCAGATATTCTAAGCTCAAATATATTTTCATATCTAGATATTATATCTGCATATCTAAATAGTCGTCCCATAGTTTTTAATATTCAGTTTTCTCTGTGTAATATTTAACAATCCTCAAACCATTTTATATCAGCAATGGAGCTGAACCATCAAACTACATTCTAGTCTGATTTGAATAATTCTTGTTTTTAAGGAAGAATACAGAAATTATGTATAGAAAATGTTTTTAGAGAGCATGTTTTTTTCTGTATGCTGTAAACATGAAACAAAAAGTTGAAAAGCAACACTGAAATTTATAGCTCAAAATAGTGTTCGACAATTCTCGTTTTAATTTATAATGCAAAATAATGCTTTACCGATTGTTTCACTAACCTCGAGTATAATTATTGGTGTTTTTTTTTTCTGTGATAAAACAATATTTTAATGCTAACGATTTCCGCACGCGATTCTTTGTTAATTTTATGCGCGCCCCTTTCCAGTTGGCAATTCTACGCCGCAGAATCTATTTGTTTCAATTTACTAATTTTTTTCTTTTGTTTTCATTTTTTTGTCGGTGCTCGCACGAGATTATCACCTTTGAAACGAGTTTCAATATCAAAATAATACTATTATCATCTTTAGATCAGAGATTGGGCAAACCTTGGACTCAATAAGGGACTAAAATGCGAGAATATCTCTTTTCTGGGTCACTGAATGTTGCGTGCTAGATTAGAGCGCGTAAATTATAAAAAGTGCGAAGCAGTAAACGCGATTCTTTCGCCAAGAATATTTTAACTGAAGCCTGAAATATGCGAATTGAAAATTATACAGCGATTACAAAATCATATTCCTCCCTTTCGTGTATTAATTAACAAGAATATTACTTTCATTCTCATAAGATGATTTTAATAGAAAGTCGTATGAAAAGTAAATATACATTATATACATGAAAAGTAAAGTTAGCATGACTTTAATACCTTGACTTTTACATTCAAAAATATATTGCTGCGGAAACGTCCGCAGCAATATATTTTACTTTGTATTATGCATCTTGTAATTCGAATGCGAATTAAGTGCCACATTCGTCTGCATTTCTTCGCTTCTGTTTACTTCAGACCGCGGAAATTATATATGCGAGTAAAATTTCGAATGCGAAAAACGTTCGACATGCCCTTGAAAAGATTATCTGCTACCTGAATTTGCTAAGTCTGGCGACAAAATTCTAAACGCGTGTCCCTCAAATTGATGGACTCTGAAATGTCCATTACTTGAAAAATCTCCATTAATAGAAAATAAACTTAATTAAAAAAGTGATTTAATTAGAAAATAGAAATTTCTCCTCATAATTGTTTATCTCATAGGCGCGCCTGAAAGGCGTGGGAATTCCTATTCTCTTTGACCCCAAATTAGCGTATTCATTTGGCTTCAATGATGCCCAGATCATCGAGATTCTCTCACAAATCTCAATTTAAATTCGTGTTCTAGCGAGCTCTTCTCCTTCTCGTCTGTCAGCGGGAAGCAAACGAAACTGGCTATAAATTTCTTCAAAGAAAATCAAGAAGGCGCTATGCATAAATTTATTTCGCATCACAGTTGCTAGCTGGACAAGCTACCTACTCGAAGGATATACTTGACGTTCCGCACGGAATTTTAAGTCCAGTTCATGCTGAACCGACCTTTCGCGAATTGTCTGGACCTGTCGCTCTCTGTAAAACAATCTCGACAAACTAGGCACGACAAGCTACCATAACTCGCTGATTTCGTGCAAAACGATTCCCTTTTGCAGAGTCACGTGTTCAGAACAAATAATAACAGAAATGGGAAACAGAAAAAGTGGGTGATTAAATATCAAAATAAATTGAATGACTGGAAAGTTTTGAACGTTCAAATGAACGAATGTTTGTATACTGATTGTATTTTAAACTAGAAACGCAGTTTTAAAACTTTGATACATTTACATTGAAAATAATTCTGCATGAAAGAAACTAGTAGATTACTGT
The DNA here is from genome assembly GCA_904066015.1 of Synergus gifuensis. Classification (NCBI taxonomy): domain Eukaryota; kingdom Metazoa; phylum Arthropoda; class Insecta; order Hymenoptera; family Cynipidae; genus Synergus; species Synergus gifuensis. The sequence continues at coordinate 416,580 of CAJFCO010000348.1, forward strand.
GTGTATTGTTATTTTTAGTTGGAATAATATTTCTGCATAAAATAGAATTGATTGAATAGAATTGAAAAATACTTCTTTCATTTGAAATTGTGGAGTTAAAATTATGAAAAAAATATGAGAAAATTTTCAAAAGATAGAAGCAATAAAATTACTTGAATTTTATCAGAGAAAACGCAAATCATGTTTTCTACTTTTCATGTTCAAAAATTTATTCCTGTTTTTTCAACAAGATTTTTGTGTTGTGCAAGATCATGAAGATTTTATCTCGAGACCAATCCGACGGCGAGCATTTTTTTCTGCAACGCGCATTGAATTTAAATATTCCTCTTTCTGGAAATATTTCCTCCTTACTCGTTATAAATTTTAAAAAATTTTACAAATGGCAAAAAAATGGTTTCAGCAAAAGTAGATGCCGCATATTTATTTACAACAATTTTATTAAAAGAATACAGTTTCAAAAACAAATAGGGATTTTGGCAGTGTTACAGAAAAGATTTTAACTAATAAGCTACAATTATAAATTGCTATCCAAATATTTTGCTAAGACCTTGGAACGTTTAGAGCTCGGAGTAATAAATCATCAGATTTCTAGGAAGTGATTCAATTCTCTTAAATACACCAACTCAATTTAATTCAATTTGAGTGAAAAATGACCTCACACTATTTAAATTAGTACAATTCTTATCCTGAATTATTATCATGAACTCTTGGTAGATCTTCAATTTTAAGAAATGTGTTTCGCCTAACATTTGATTTAAAAATATGAAAAATATTATTTTACAATTTAAAATTCTAGTAATATGTTGAAAATTAGGTCTAAGCATATTTTACCGTCAATATGCTAATTTGTGAGCTATCTACAATTTCCAGTTCTTGCATTTTTATCTATTGTGCATGTCACTAAAAAGCGAAATAGTATGCAGAAAAATGGATATATTTTATCATTCGATAAGACACTGCAGAACTGCGTAAATTCATTCGTTGAAATATATTATATAAATTTTAAAAATTTGCACTTTTCTAGAGTTGGAGAATCAACTATACCATAAACAAGGAAAATAACAATTAACGTGTCGTTTCCCTTATCTGAAACGAGTTTTAACACAAGAAATTGCAAGGACAAGACATACAAATTCACACGTAAGAAATATGATAAAAGTCATGTAATAATTTACGTATATTTCAAAGTGAAATTTCTCTCGTCTTTACTAACAAAATTTGTGTCGAATTCTTAGAATTATCCGAATTTGATAATCAAGCCTTAATATTATATTCATTCATTATTGATAAATCCTTCACAGAATGTGTCCTGTCAAACTGTCACATCTTTTTTTTTTTAACTTCTTTTACCTCTCATTTATAAAAACTTGCTTTTTTTATTCTAACTAAAATTTTAAGGGATTCTTTCTCATGTTAACATCTTTATTTTCTTTCCTTCTGTTATTCTTGAACCACAGCTTCTATTCCGAGCAACTGCTTCCTTTTATTTTACTACCAAGGTAACAGCATTAATTTACTTTCTCTATCCTGTCATCATCTAAACGGTTCAGCGTCTCATAAGCTTTCCGCGCGTTAGTCCTTTGCCCCTATTTTTATTTTCTACTGATTAAGAACTTCATTACACTGAACGCTTCTCAGTTTTTTTTCTGCGCTGGAAAACAGACTATACAAAACGAATCCGATTTTTAATCCGGAACAATTATGTTCAATTAAAAGTGCTTTCAATGCAATTCCAAACGAATTTAGAACGGACAAAAATCAAAAGCTAAATTCTTAGGTCTTCAAAACGTTTGCAATTTGACAATCCATCATATTAATATTCACTTTATTAGAAGCTTTCTTCCCTGGCATGATAACGTCATCTCATACTCTGATGATTTTCGTCAATCTTTGCATCAATTCTCATTCATTTTAAATTACCAAATGCTTTTTCAATGACCCACTCGTTTCATCACTAAAAAAGTCTTTAGGCTGTTCAACTGAGAGCACTCTCAACTATAGATCTTATGCTTCAACTAATTTACAAATGTTATCAAATTGCAGCTCCTCTAGATTTTTGGGTCGACCTTATATGCATCAATCTTATCGCTAGTTCCAATCCTACTAATGAGTATAAAAAGCCACTAGACAAACCCTAGCACTCCTTTCTTTTGTAATCACCTCGGAAAAGTTTACCTGGGTGTCCCAGAGCTTGCGGATTAAACTGGGGATGATGGTGAGCTCCTGCGAGGATGGCCTTGCTCTGAAGATGATGAGCACTTGGCGAGCTCACTGGTGGCAAATGTGCACTATGGTTATAAAACCCGGCGGCGGCCAAAGCACCAAAATAACTAGCCGCAGCTACCGCGGAAGAATTATGCGAGAGTTCTCGTTGACTTGGTAAGGGTGGCGGGGTTTCTGGCGCTGCAGCGGGACTTCCGGGTCCGCCGGGTGGCGGTGAGATGCTTCCTTGGGAAGAAGATCCTCCAAGGAGCGGCGGATGGGTGCTGCCCGCAGTTAGGAGGGTTGAAACACTAAAGTCCGTTGGTCTGGGAGCCGCCGGTGCCGGTAAATGGGCACTCGTGACACTCAGGTGGCCATTTGAGTTACCTTGGCCGGTTGTCGCGATCGAGGCAGCGGAGGAGGAGGAGGAAAATGGCGAGTGCCGATTCAGAGCCGCCGCTGGTGCGGGGTACGCCATCCCAGGCCCCCCCGCCTCCCCCCTGAGCACCGTCTTGGCACCCTCAACCACGTTAACCTCAACTAATGCTCTACTCTTTTCAAAGGCCTCGAGCTCCTTCGCGGAGGTCTCCTCCTCAAGACGAGACCCAAGACGATGATGATGATGATGATGATGCTGCAGTGCAGGAAGCGGAGTGCTGGCGCAGTGGGTACCCCTGCACGCTGTGTCTTGTTCGAATCTCATCGAGATGGCCGAGTGTTCGAGTCGCACGAGATTCCTCTTCGAGTGACTCAAAACTAGCCGGTTCTACTCCTCTAGCTCTATCCTCCACGTGGAACTTCTGCTGTCCGCACGTTGTACATTTACTTTTCACGCGGAACCTCTATCGTCCGCTCGTTGCACCTAAATCCTTTACGCGGAACTACTGTCCGCCACGCGGAACCTCTACTGTCCGCTCACTGCACCTTTATGCTTCACGCGGAACTACTCTTCAGCACGCGGAATTTCTATATCTTCTAAATAGAGCAGTCTCCGTCGGAATCACATTCTTTCAAGGATCTCAAGGCTCCTTGTTATTGAATATGGAGCGTTCTCTGGAGATATTCCTCCAACTGATGTGGTTTATTCCCTAGTTGTGTCAGGGTATAGAGGACCCACCTCGACATCTTCCGTTCCTGAGGTGGTGGACGATCACTTGTCTTAATTGATTATCACTGTAGAGGCACTCGCGAAAATTGTTACACTCGAGTCCAAGGACTCTTGATCTTCACCTCACTTGACTACTTGATCACTGATGCTGTGGCTTTCAGTCACAGCTCTTCCGAAACACGGCACTATTTCACTCCAGTCGAGTTGTCACTTTGTACAGTTGATCGTTACCGATCGCGACGATTTTTCGATAATTCGCGTCTCAGACCAGAGAATTTGAATATTTCTAAACTGTCGCGGTCCGACGGCCGGCGATCTTCAAGCTCGCTTGTAGTACTCGCGAAGAAACTTTTTCACGGGATCGTGAGAGGTGAAGGTGTTACTTGGGTGGCGCCACGATGGTCACTGAGCAGCGCTAGGATTGACACCTCCTCTGGGGCTCACCCCCACACCTCCCGCGAAGGTGTCGGTGTGCTAAAGTCCCGGGGAACTGTGTACCGCGTGTGCGTATACGGGGCAGAGGCGCACAGGCCGTGGAACGAACGCGGGAGGCGTGAATGCTGGAGGGCAGCAACGCGAAGACTGAGCTAGTCGGGGCTCCTCCTCCCTTCCCCTACGGATTCGGTCGAAGCAGTGGGGAAAAGTGACTCGTTGCCGAGGAGTAGGGTTGGTGAGGGAACCCCGTGCTCCTGCCGCCGTTGGGCGATAATGAGCGCTCAACGCGCGGATTGGCGTTCTGGCACCAATCCGGGTGGCGTTGTACGCGACGCCTTTTCCGACGCTGTTCAACCCCCCACCCCGCCTCACCCCCTCTCCACAACACTCCCGCCACTCTCCGAGTTCCGAACGCTTCCTTTCGTCACCGTCGTCATCCGTGCTCCCCACCTTCGACCTTCAAGGGTGTTAACCGCGAGTACGCCCATTAACACCACCCTCTGAGCTCTTCGCGAAGAAGCGGGAGATGCTGGGTGAGAATCTCTCGCGTCTCTGACTTGATGTTCTTCGCCCTCGAGGAGAGAATAAGAAAAAATGAAGAAAAATGCTGTATATAGCCAAAACGCGGTAAATAATTTTAATTATATTGAAAATTTTTGAATGTGAATAGATCTTTTTGAGTGTGTGAAATATTGGATAATATTAATGTAATTGCGGAAGATCAGTTTCATCGACGGGATTTTGGATAGATTAAAATTACGAAGGAAATTGTAGTGAAAGGAATGTGTTTGGTGTTTTGACTTTTCGTGTTGAAATTCACGCACGGGGGACGCTTTTCGTGAGCAAGTCTAGTTTGCGCTTTAACGCAGTCGGAGTGAAACCTGGATAAAAAAAGGAACGAAGGGGAAGCGAGATCAAAACCCCGCCTGCTGGAGCTCCCACTTCGTTGAAGGAATTCCCCCGCCGGAGTGTTTATTGCCTCCCCTCGGCCCTCCCCTCAACCCACAGCCCTCCTACTCGTGGTGCCCCATTCCCTCTCGTCCAAGCGGTCGTCATCGTCGTCCTCGCTGTCGTCGTCGTCCTTCGCGCGCAGAGTGTTTTAAAGCGACGCCCTGAGTGTCCATCCGTGCGAGGCGCCTATGTCCGTGTACGGACAACGTTTTGCACTAACATCAACGTGTACAATAGGGTTTTCGTTTTACAAAGGGAAGACGGTTTTGCTTTATAATAATTGCACAAAATGACTAACGGGGTGGCAAAGCTCGCTGACCGTCGTAAACTCGCACTGCGACGCTTTTCGTCGTTAACAAAAGTTACAATTAGGAGAGATTGGTGTAGATTAGTAAAATGCTGACATCGAGGCAAAGTTTATTGGAAGGTTTTTTAAATAGAAAAAGAGGCTCATCTCGCTTCAAGGGAGGGAAGATTTTTTTATAGAAAATTGAAAGGATTTGTAGATTTCAGTTTTGTGATTTAATGCTGTGAGAAAAATTATATTTCTTAAAGCAATATCCGTATAATAATAAAAATAGTTTTGGTTTGGTTATTATGATTATTAATATGATGAAGTATTTAAAAGAAAATTAACTGAAATATGTTTTTCTCTACAAGCTTCGGTTCTAAATGTTTAAACAGAACAAGAAATGATTTATTAACTTTATCAAACGTATGCATTTGATAAACTTGAAGTACGAGAGAAATATATAAATCTTGGAGTTACTTTGTCATGATTTATTATAAAAGCTGAAATGTATTTTAATAATACTAAATGCATAAATATTTCAATTTTCCTTTTTGTTTCAAAATAAAGTATTGTAATAAGAAGTAAGGAGTAATAATTTTTCATAACACATCATCCCTTATTTGAAAATGGATATAGAGGATGTGAGATATTAGGGAGTCGGGGTGTGAAAAAATATTTAAGAGATTCAGGTTCGCTTTTGTGGAAAAATTTTTTTAATGTTTTAATGATTTCAATTTTAATAATATTTTCTTTAGGAATTTCTGCATTGCATGCAGCCAGAGTACACTATAATATTATATTTTTACGACAGGAATAACTACAATCAAGAAAGACGCGCTGTTACATGAAATCGTATGACACGAAATACCCAGGCTGGAATGAATATTCCGGTCAATCAATATAGAGACAACTACAATATTCGCTCTACCTTTAATTATACATTTAATGTAGTACAAACTCTAGAAACAGAAACTTAGAGAAGTATCAAAATATTTGTCTTTAAGTTACGTGACTTGACTTCTTGACAACAAAAGCTCCCGTACATATATTTGCTATTATTATGTTGTTACATAATTATTAATAAATCAATAAATTAAATGAATCAATGTGCTAATTAGTTTTCGAAATATAAATTTTATTAAATCAAAATTACTGAATTTTTTTTAAAAGTATATAATAAATTCTTCATGTAAACTCCGATAGGATTTTTTCTTTTTTTTTTTTTTTTTCAAGAAAATAGAATTTGATACTTAAAAATATTTTGTCACACCCTCACCTCTTATTATGGCCCCTCTATTTGTCCTTTGTTTTCCAAGCATTGAAGAAAGACACACGATTTCTGGATCCGCCCCTGTAAAAGTTTCATCATTTAATAATTCTCTTTGGTGTGAAATTATCACCAAATGATTGACATATTTACTTGTTTATTATAAATTTAAATGTCAACACTCTCGTTAATTAATTCAGTATTTAAATATGAATATGTTTATTGAATTTACAGTCAATGTAATTGATTGTGCAAATAAGTCATTTACATAACTGATATGCAACTGAATTGCCAATTATCTTTAACAAAATAAAAGCCTCATCAACAAACTCGTTTACTCTTATACTTTTCACTTTTGTCTTTTAAACTCATAGCATAAAGTCTAATACAAGTTATACATTAGAATAGTAATTCCTTAATGACTTTTAATTATAGAACAGGTGGGTTCATAATAATATTGACATAGGGATTATTAACTCAGCTTTTAATACGTTTAATGTAACACACATTGTAACATATATAAATAATAATCTGTACACATTGTTAATATATGTATATTTTCAATTAGGGGAAGGGGTGTGAGTCTCTACTAGGCGTATGACGAAATATTTTTTGTCAGAAATCGAATCTTCAACTTGAAAATATTTGGTCACACCCCCATCCGCACTTAAAATTAGGGAAAGTTTAAATAAAACTTTTTCTGTGAGAAATCAAACCTTTGCTCATACCTATATATTTATATATTTCTAAAAAAATGGGAGGGATGTGTGATGCGCTGCAAATATTTTTCAACAGAAAACCGAATCCGAAATATGAACATATACCACTTTTTAAATTAGTGGGTGTAGGGAGGGGGATGAGACAAAATATTTGAAATTTTCAGCTTCCTTTTTCTGTCCTACGTGAATCAACATATAGAAATAAAGTATCCACGGATATCGTTCCCTTACCCAAAAATCCAAAATATGATCTTTTTATATAATTTTCGATCTTTCAACTTTAATCATAAAATCCTAAAACAAAAAATAAATACTGTATTTCTCTCATCAACACCTTTAGAAAATATCACGTAATTCGTCCGATTCACAAGTGCGATTCGAAGTGTTATGACACTCAGTTATATAATTTCCGAGATTTCCCGGCGTTCCGGTCTGACAGCGATATTCTTGAGCGGTTATATCTCCAAGAAAAGTAAGATGATCTAAACGACAAAAAAATTGGCGTTGGAGAAAAATATAAGGCAGAGGAAAAAAGAAACGAAGATTTACAAAACTCCAAACGTTGCAACCAGAGCTATCTTGCTCTCTCTTTCTCTCTCTGCACTCTCACTATACATTGGGAGTAAGAGCGAGACGGAAAGAAAGAGAGTAAGTGCGACAGCGATACAACGATCGTAGGAGAGGTGCAGGAGGAAAACGGGAGAGTGGTTGAAAAAGAAAAAAATTGTTACCCCTCACGCGGAGAGCGGTGGTCATAATCGCGCAGACCGCGTCATAATCCGTGGCGAAAAACATTTGACGAGCGCGAGGGAAGGGAAAACGAGCTGGGAAAAAGGCAAATCGGGGGTGTGGCTTCAGCAAAGCCCCGCCTCTATAGCTCACTGCTCCCCACTACTTAGGGTTCTTCAGCTCGGTTTCTTCTCTGACTTTAGGTCGATGAAAGAAAGAGGGGAGCTTTGAGAACAGATCTTTTAGGTAGGGAATGGGCAGGACGGGGGAAGGAGTAGGAGAGAGATGGAAGAGAATGAAAGGATTGATCTGACAGGGAGTGAGCGAGATGGACAAATGAAAGCAGAAGGGGCAGGGAAAAGAGTCGTGAATCGGATGAGGGGCAGTCTAGGAAATGGTAAGGGGTAGGAAGGGTCGCAGGAAGGGTAGTAGTGAACAGAAAGGGTAGAAGGGGTAAGCTGGGATCAGCGCAGCGACGACAAAGATCGTGAATCGTTTTATTACCGAAGCCGAGTTGAACGGGAGATATTCCGGTCGAGATATTCGCTTTTCTCGTATAATAGCTGCTAAATAAGGCGCAGGACTTATTCACCGACGGTTTCTCGCGAAGATGGATAAATTGTTCGAAAAGGATCAATATATGTTCTAAATCAGCTAAAACTGTTACTTTATTCAGGGACTGAATTAAAGACGAAAATTTAACGGCATGTTTTAAGACGCAAATGATTGAAATCTATATATACGTATCTTGTATGAAAGGTAGTTTTGAAAAAATTTCTGCAGACTTATCGCGTGGGGTTTGTATGCGGATGTAGGATCGCCAATATCGAGAGTTATATGTAGAGACGCGATCCCCCGAACGATAAAAGCCGAGGCTAAACTACGAAAAGCGAGGCTGTTTCTGAGATAAGATACGTCTTGGTTGTAATATGCGGATGGTGGTTTAGCATAAGAATCCAATTGGAGAAATCCAATAGAGTTTAGAGTTTGGAGAGGAAAGGTCAGTTTATGCGCGGAGTGAGGAAAATTATGAGAATTGAAATTATAGGATTGTTGCGGTTGATGTTAAATGCCAATAAGGATGCAAGAATAAGGCATATATTGGATACATTTATTATGTGGTTTGATTCTTTGTTGATGAAATCCTGGACGATAATTTCTTTATCCCGAATTGGATCGCTATAAAAGTTAGAGAGGTGCAGTGATCTGCACCTACGTTATGTCGGGGAGTAAATGGTTCGAACCGTTTCAAATTGTTAATTTCTCTGTTAATTTATCGCATCTCTAGTTTCGTTGACGTCATCTCTTATGCTGGAGGATAAATTTATATCCTTTTATTTCTTGTTATTCGTCTTCTCGTAGAGTTCGTGGTACATCAAGATGTTCACCGTCCGACTAAAGCGTTTCTTCCGGTAGGTACGAGCACTAAGACGAGGGCGGCTGGTCTGGACTTTGGCGATTTCTCAGGGGCGCATGCCTAGCTGCACAGCAAAAGGGAAATTAGGAGAAATAAGACCGCAGAGCGGTTTTGGCTTCAGCGATCATTCGTCTTGAAGTATATGGCTGTCCTCGGCTTCGCGGCTCGTCTTTCTCGAGGTATTGCAGCGGCAAAAGGCAAAGCGAAAACGCAAAATACAAAAGCCGAGTCATAGCTTTACTTTGCATGGTTTCTGCTGTAAGACGGTTATATAGATAGGTGAGCAAAGACTCAACTCAACGGCTCTGGCGTTAAATTCAGCCGTCGGAGCTTTCAGAGTGAATATAGTATATTTGAAGACAGTTATTACCTCCTTCACCTCGGAATATCTATAACTACCCTTTTGGAATTCCTTCTTCCTTCCTCATTCGAGAATTTCTTGCAACCCTCTTGCTTTAATGCCTGACGACCTATCCCCCCCTCTTGCGCGTTTCACGTGGAGTGTATAAGAGAGCCGGCGGTCGTCACGCACATGCTGCAACGACCTTTTGCATCAAAAGCCTTGTTTATGGGCCGAAGAGATTTATAGACCGAGCACCGATATAGCAACCATCAGAGCACTTTATCCGTACCGAGATCTCCATTCGGGAATTCCACGCTGCGAGCGTCGAAGAAAATTAATTTTTAGAAGGATAGTTCACCAGATGAGCAAGATGGAAAAGATTCATTGAGAATCAGTGAAATTGAATTTATACAGAGATAAAATTTAATATTTTGAATCATTTCAAACTTCAAGCCTCAACATCAACAGCTGAAACACTACTATCAGTTTTGAAGTTTGAAACAACTCTCATAAAACGTAAAAAACAAAAATATAGCTAACTAAGGAACTTAACTTTCATTTTTGGAAACGCGTAAAAAGTTTGCCAAGACTCAATCTAATCCGACAATTTTTTCCAAATTTATATCATCCTATAAAATTGTCCCTGGATAATCTGGGAAAAGACAGTGATAAAATCCCATTCGTGATCAATGCATTGACATGGATTTTATTTTATAGGCTCTAGTCAATAATGTACTTAGATGTCAACTCTGAACTTGATGCCCGTTAAAGCAACGAGATCGATGAGCTATTGATAACCCTCCTGTGACAATATTGTGGAGATAAATCATTGATTACTAGCTGTATAGCCATATCTGCTTTTGACGGCAGTCCATAGTATAAGGTTCAACATCGGAATCGCCTTTACATATATTTACAAGTATTTTCCCACGTCGCAATCGTCTTAAAAATTTTAACAAACAAACAGACCAACTGGAAAAAAAAATTCATAACCACATTCTCTTTTAATTCCCATATCTTGTTCATACCCTGCTGCCGAAATTGTCACTTATTGGGCCATCGCTTTACAAAACGTATACAATTTTCGTATAAATATCGAAAATTAATCGAGACTAAAAAAATGTGACCTCAATATTGAATCACGCAGTAAATAGTGCCGCGGGATATATAACTGTTTGTGTGGTGAAGTATACATTTCCATCACCTGGTTCCATCTCTTCGGGAAGAACCAAAACTGCGAGAGTAACGACAAACCAATTAGAGACTTTTAATGGGTATCGTTGGTTATAACAATCAAACAAAACTATCGGAGGGTATATTCCGCCTACTCTCATGGATAGATATTGCGCAAGCACCTAGTCGATGCACAAGTGAAGAGGGGCTTGGGGAAGAGGATATATTGGAGGAGGAGGCAACAGTAAAAAACAGAAAAAATTCCAACGTCACTCTTTTGCTAGATCGTGTAAATTTGTGCGAATCGATTCATGTGCTAGAGAAAGGGTGGGTGGGAGAGAGAGAGAGAGGGGGGGGGAGAGATACATTATACATGTGGGGGTGTAGAAGCTGAAGTTAAGTACCTAACTCGACGCCCGGAACAAACAAACAAGCAAACAAAAAGTGGATGCCGTCTTATAGACGCCACTCCGTAGATCAGTCCAAGAACTTTCGAATACACTGGCACTCCAAAGTCATTTACCTCTCCCATCTCTCACCAAACTGTCCATACTAAAATTTTCCTGATTTCTAAGAATAAAAATCTGAGGGAAAGCTATAAAGAGCTGACTACGTATGGAGGATGGGGATGAGGAAATACAGGAATTTTTTATGCAAAGATAATTTTATCTTAGAGATATACATGGAAGATGATCATAAGAAATATCATCATTACGCAGCTCAGATCGTAGCGTGCTCTAATCAATGAAAACTCACTCATAGAAATGAGTAGTTTATTTAAGATTAAATTAACTATACTCCATGCTAAATGCTGTTTGTTTTATTAATCCGAATCTCGCAACTGGGGGCAAAGGAAATCGCCTTCTTAGTTAATTAATTAAGTAACTAAATCCTATTAAAATAGTCTCTGACGTCAATGCATTCAACCATAGAACAAAGAGGTATTCTCATTCCTTCAGTTGAGAGAATATCTTAATCGTAAACAACTGTAAAACATTGATTGCGCAAAATTATTGTAAAGGAGAAATTTAATTATAATACATATATATAGATCTGAAGTGTTTTTCCCATTCGTAAACTCAATAGATGAGGATATATAGGAGCTAAAATCAATAAGTTCAGCATAAAGTACGAAGGATGAGATACTCATAATCACTTATATGTATACTGTTGCGTATTAACTTATTACTTACTTGCATACACCTGTTCCCACTTGAAGCACAAACTCTCTTGTGCACTGCATATATTCTTAGCGTGCTGAAAATAAGCAGATGACATAAAGACACCATAAGTAGGGTTGTTACACTGAATTCGAATTTCTTTCCCAGATTCCATTGTTTGTCCCACAAAGAGAGTTCACCCCCCTAATTCTAGGTCGTATGCAGTTCGATGCAGAGAAATACGAGGTCGATGTACACATATGCTCATTATAGGAATCGACTCCACGTGTTATATGCGACCTATCGATCATCAAAGACACCAATATGTTTATGCACCAACGCTCTTGTGCTATTGTGAGTTGCCGAAGAGGTTCGAAGAACTAGAGGACAAAAGGCTCGATCAGGGATTGATTTCCTGTTTTTCAAACATTTTTTTTTGTGGAAGAAAGAGGTCACCTTGTGGTCTCAGAACAGATTTTGTCGGTTTGGGTGAATGGCAGGATGGAATTGAATTGTAGGAGGTAGGAGGTAAGATTCTTTTAAAAAGAGGATTCAGACTATATATTGTTGAACTGATTATGATCAGTACTACATATGATTGTACCTGTATGAATAATTCTGATGACTTAAAAACATTTCTAAGAGAACCGGATCCACTTCTCAAAACAGGGCATTTCTTACATTTTAAGTCGCATTTTAAGTTATTTTATGCTCTTTGGGGAAAAGATTCTTTTTTCAAAGCGGAAAAATACGTTTCACCTAATTTAGTCTGCAAAACAACATATTTTATCGCCAGCAGATTCTGTGGCACTATAATTATTCAAATGCACAATTTTTCACGAACATAAAATCTCTCTTAGATTATCCAAGAGACAAATTATGAAAAGGTTAAGAAACGAATGGGTCACGATTCAAATGAATTCTCCGATTTTATTAGCTCCTTGTCCTATTAGACCATATATTATGACGGGTTATTTCTCGATATCCCTTTTTAGTTTTTTTACGATGCATCGCTTGTCGTCGATTTCACGGAAATGAAGGAACCGCGTCCGGCCTTAATTTCTTTTCATCATGGATATACCGTTGATCGGTTCCCCTTGAATTCAACACATAAGCATGGATTATTATGTATACATATATGTATATAGATGTAAACGCAACCTTAGGGCAGTAGACTTGGAGCTAAGAAATGGCGATGGTTAATTAATGGATCGGCACGCGAGAGCCCAATGAGATCATCTCATCTCGTACCAATTCCCAGATAGTTGGCTCCTTCGTCTTCGTCGCTTATACTCTCTTCGAATCTCGCGGGCCCCTATTGTGGCGGGCCTGTTTTGTCCCGTCAGTCCCCGTACGCAATGCGATATCTATGGTTTCTTTGGGCCTTGTGCTGCCGATGTCCCGAAGCCGCCATTGCCATTATATACACGGGATATGCTGCCCCTGCTAGGGCACAAAATGCAGTTCACAGGAAGAGGCTGGCTCCGGCTGCCGCGTCGTCCGGCTTCGAATCGGTCTGGATAGCCTTTATCGGTGTGTCCGAGACATTAAATTGCACTTGTGTATGAAGATGGGATACATAGAGCCGGATTCGCTAGATAAAAATATGATTGGATAAAAGTGATATCATCAGAATTTATGATGACTTCTTGCCCTGCAGATTCTTTATAGCTTCAATCTAATGGGATAATTTATGGCATTAGATGTGGCAGCTCGAAAATCTATCTCAAAGGGGCAGTAAGAGGGATTAAAGGATGGGAAGGAAAGGATAGGAATAATTTTGGAGTTTGAAAGTACTTAAAGGGGTAATAAGAAGAATAAGAAAATGGGAAGGAATGGATAGGGACAATTAAGAGGCAATTAATTGCCCCAATTGGGGCGTTCGGGAGTACTCAGAGGGGCAGTAGAAGGAAATAAAAATTGGGAAGGAATTTCCAGGGGCAAATTAGTGATTTGGGGGTACTGAGAGGAGCATTAAGAGGGATTTTATTATGGGAAGGGAAAGACAGGGGCAATTATAGCATAGGAAATTAAAGGGTTTGAGGATGCTATGAAAGTGAGAGGTGGGAGAAGAATTATTCATTAATTTTTTATGAGCTTTGTTAATAGGAAAACTGATTTAATTCCTAAAATGAAAAGCACTTTTATTTAAGCTTTTTCTGAATCCGCTCCTGGGTCGGGGGTCATCACCTCAGGTATTGTCACGCTGAAAAGACGTCTGAAATCCACACTCTATTGCAGAGTAAAATATATCAAAGTGCCGGTGAGTGTACCATGGCAATCTAGTTTGGCTATTCAATCGGTAGGTAAATTCAGGGAAGGGGTCGTCTGGTCTTTTTTTCGAGTCGGCCTGGACGCCGCTCTGAACAGAGCCAAAAAAAAGGAGCTCGTACTCCTTTCTATATCGCGAGGCGGTGAACCTCTGTCGCGCCGCTTTCATATGGGAACAGCCTAATTATTGCCCTATCGACATAGATTCTAGGATGTTGAGGGCTCAGGTTACGCGCCTCTTAATCTCGTAATCTGCTCCGGACGCGTGGACATCGTTGAAGAGCTTGAACCGGAAACGATCTCTTTTGAAGCTCTCTTTTCTCTATAAAAGTTTCTCAAAGAGAATGTTTCCTAAATGAAATGTCCTTTATATCGAATCTGCAGGATAATCTCCATTAGTGGGCAAAGAATCGCGGGAAAAAAAAATTTAAAGAAATGGAACTGATTTTGTGGTTGGGGAATTGTAACTAAGAGGAAATGGTCATTTTATTACCTTTACTCTGCTTTATGTATTTACTTCCATGGAAAGAAATTTTTTTATAATTCTATTTAAACGAGAAAAAACGGGAATTTCAAAAATAATTGCGAAAGAGTATTTACTCAATCATGTGAGTGAATTGCTCTCTAGAAAAGGTCACTAGGTACTCGGGCGTGATTGTCTGAGCGTGGACCATAATTACGAGGCACGTGCGATAATTGCGTTACGAGTAATTAGATTAAGTAGTTTACTCGTCACGGAATACGCACCGAGACGTGTTTGAACTCACTCGCTCTGCCCCTATATATAATTTTATTTGCCTTCATAAGAACATTATGTAAAAAGCTTTCAACAACAAAATATATCGATTAGCAATTACGAGAAATGTCAACATGTTCTGTTTATTGAATCTTGTAGGCTATTATAATACAACGGAAATAAATTAAATTTTCTTGATCATATAGGTTCGAAAAGGAGTAACAGCAGCATTTATTTACATTTTTCCGATTTTCATTGAAGAAATCCACTCATTTTGTCTCTGGAGTTTCATGACTTGCAATGTTACGTGCACATTGTTTATTTGTGCACATGTTTACGAGGCTTGAGCCAATCTACAAGCCGCATGAAGTTTACAGATCGATAAACAAGTAATCGCTCTATGCGGGACATTTTCCTACCAGACTTTATACGAAGCTAAACCATTATCCCTTTCAATTTTGCATTATTTCTCAAAAACCTGCAGGGTAATATTCTGTAATTTCCACTTGAATTCCGACAAAAGAAGTTGGTTATATGACTCAACTTGAAAGTGGAAAACGAATCTCTGTAAGCTTTCCACTTCGATATGTAATGACTCGTTTTATTCTGTACGAGATTTTTATTTTGCGCAAGCTTTCCATTCCTATAGAATAATTTTAGAATTATTTTATTATTTACGAATAAAATAAAATGACAATAAAATTCTTATTGTGTTCCAGAATCTTGAGAAATTGGATTTCCTTCTCGAATTTCGATGGTACACAAAGAAAATGCAGATCGATTCCAGGATAGTGGTTGACCTCACGGGCATTCAGGTTTGTGTATAAATGTAATCTGTAGCGCCTAGCGACGGAGCTTGAACGGGCCTGATCATGGTATAGGGGTGGCACCGCCGCGTCAATCGAGTGGTTCGCAGGGGTAGTTTAGCTTGGGATATATATTTCTAATACTATTAGGTGGTGTTCCGTTACACACTGACAGATGTATAGACGCAGATCTCCTCTGTTTGGATTGCACTGCTCGGGGGTGCAGCTGCATGTACAGTTGTAGACGCGAATGGTACACCACTGTTTGGACCCGGCATCAATTGATAGTTTCGGCAAACGAGCCCACAACAGAGGGTTACATCTTCGTTATTCCCAATGCCCAGTACTCCAAATCATCCCTCTCAAATCCAGCCCCAGATTGTCATTCTATTAGTCAATATCGCGGATAAATCATCGGAATTATTCTAGGGAAGATATCCATGACAAAATTCTCAAATTTATTAGCATATTCCAGATTTAGCATACAAATTCTTTCATTATCATCATCGTCATCATCAATATCATCATAAGTAAGCCTCAGGTTACAAATTCTGATGATCCATGAAATTATCCAGATTCAACAATATTCTCAACTTCATTAGCATATTCTACACATGTTTCAATACAAATTCTGTCATCGTCATCATTATCATCATCATTGTCAACATTATTGTCACCATATATAAGCTTCGAATTCCGATGTTCTGCAGAAATTATCCATGAGAACATTTGTTAACTTTATTAGCATGTATTCTAGATATGTGGAAATACAAATGTTTTCATTATCATCACTATCATTACCATCATAATCATCATCATCATCATCATCATCATCATCATCGTACGTAAGCCTTAAGCTTCAAATTTTGATACAAATTATATTTTTCGTGATGAAAAATTCTTCACTCCACCTTTCGTAAAAAGCCCCTAATGCTTGAATTAATATTAGCATATGCATTCGACATCCAATTTCCTACCGGAAGGGTTTTGTCGTCTAGAATTCAGTCCACAAATAGCAAACTCGCCTTCGTTTGGCCTTAGGACATATAGGTTCCAGAAACGCCTAGCGAGGAGATATTAAATTTTCATGAACGCTTCTGTCATTATGGCGTGACATGCCTCGGCACGGGGGTGGAACGCGTTGTCCATACGTGCGATATTGAATTATCGATAGCCGTCACATATTCGGATATTCATGCGTTGTTGCCGTCGCTTCGTGTGTCGTCGTAATACCGAAGTAAATCGACTATTCCGTGTATACTATTTGCAAGCCTCGGTTGACAGAGTTAATCCATTTAATGCACGATCGGCGAATCTCGCTAAACTTGTGACATAAAAGCGCTTTGCACAGTTTACATATGCTGAAATTACTCGGAAAAATGTCATGCTATCTGTCTATTGTATATACTAAAGTAGAGAGTTGTTCATATTTTATCGAATCTACTCAAACAGTCATTCGAGCTCTTTCCTGCAATTGGAGATAGATTACCTATAAAGTAGAGCGGGAACTATGATATATTTATGTATTATGTGGGGATCTTTCCAGAATGAATTAAATATTGCTTGGTAAATACTCATGGGTGATTATCTGAGGTATAAAGGGGATTTCTATATGATCTTTGGCTTTTGGGGTTACGAGAAAATTTTTATGACTGGGGACTCGTCGTTGCATTGTCTTGTGTTAAACAAATTATGAGCTAGAACATCAAAGTGAGAGGCTTGTGACCATTTTATGAAAAAATTATATTTTTAAGAGGATCTATAATTCTATGCATTACATTATTTATTCATGTGCAGAATGAAAGTATAAACAGTTTTTCGAAGTATGTTTATTAAGATGAAAAGGTTCATATAATGAAAATTCTAAATATTATTTTCTCGCACACAATATACTAGTTTTTCTTTTCTTATAGGGCTTTCAAATACATATGTGTTTATCGACGTGTAATAAGACGCTATATACATTCTCAGAGAGTAATATTGGTATGAAAGCTCACTCACGCTTACTCACATACTTGAAAGTTTCCCTGCACTTGCAAGTTCATCGAATAGAAGACTAAATTGGAAGTATAATAGTGATGACGTGTACTTTAAGACAGTTCGTACACGTAAAGCCGAAGCTATATAAAGACACAATTATCATAAATTTACCTACTTTAATTCGCCTTGATGTGGTTATCGACTTTAGTTCTTTTAATCGGAACACGTGATTTACTTCAATTTTAATATTGCACTTTTGTACATTTCTTTCTATATACATGAAAGTTTTTAAGTCCTTAGAATTTGGCAACTTTCAAATGGAAGACTAAGATTCAAATGTATTTTGAGTCAACAAAAATATTCGTTAATAAATTCAAAAAGAGAAATAACTCATAAATTATACCGTAAAAATATTTCAAAATTATAATGAACTTATATTTGCAGAATTTATCTTAAAAAAACTAGAATTTCCTGCAACTCGAAAAGGCGATTGAATGAAAAAGTCCCGACCTCCGCAAATCCTTGAAATCGGATCCTTCGTGAAGAAAAATGGAGGAAACTTAAAAATTCCGGCCATTCTTTAACGACAATGGGTAGTACGAGATATTTCGAAAATTCCCAATGGATGCTGTAAGGGGACCGTTTCTATTATGGGCGATGCTTTTTTTTCTAAGGGTGCTTCTACCTTTACAGGGTCGGGCGTGTTTTGTGTTCAACTATTCTATTCTTCGAAATAGTTCGAGTAAAAACCACCCCTATGATAACCACCAATAAGAGCCTTCTCCTTTCCCCTACCATCATCCCTGAAATCACCCCACCATTCGCTGACAACTGAAAAACGTCATACATACAAAATCATATACTTTTTCAGTTCATAAATAGACAATTTTCTTATAGTCTCTCCGCTTACCAAGAATTAGTTTCATTCAGAATCTTCAACTTGAAGTTTCCTCTATATTTCTGCTTCTCAAAATAAAATGTGCCAAGTGAAATTGTGCTGCGGATTTTGGATTATAATCATTTCTAAGCTTACAAAGTTGATGTGTTGAGAACAATGCATTATTTTATGAAATATTTTACTGTTAAAAGTGAATAAAATAAAAAAGAGCAACTGAAAACTATATTTTTATTCAAAAAATGGGGATTCATAATTATCATTTATGTATCGCTTAGAATAAAAAGAAATGTACGTAAATAATGGCAGTGAATGATCTCTAATGGAGAGATGTCTCAATTTTTGTCCGTTAAGCAGGTGTATATATCATCCGAATGTGTAATTTTTTTCCGTAAGTTCATTTGAATGAAAGATAAAAATTTTGGACGATCGTCGAGACATGTAGTGGGGCACTAATTGACTGTTAATAGAAAAAGTCGGATCCGTCGAAGTTGGTGTATAAGAGAGAATCGCGATGGCGATCGATGGCAATGGCAGCTGCTGAAGACTTCGCAGAAATCATTATACAACGCCACTAATCGCTCTTCTCTCGCTCTTATCATTCACAAAATTTCAGCGTAAAGTTGAATGAGGGCAAAAGAAAACAACGTAAAGTTTTTTTGCTACTTTCTTTAATTAATTGTCACATGTTCATGATGGTAGAAATATGCATAAATAAATATTCATAAAATTCGAATTGAGATAAAAATGGCTAATCATGAATGCGGTATGCATCATTCTCCCCCTTACACGACTTTCTGTACTTTTATTAACGTCGGTTTCTTATTTACTTGCGTTCGTATCGTGTAGCTGAATGTATGTCCGCTGAATGTGAAGTGCTTTATATGGCGGTAGCGATGAAACGTAAATTAATGACACGCGTCGGAAAGGCCGATGAAATGCTGGCGAAGGTTTCACAATGCGAAGGCAAAGTGGCTACTGGTTATATTATTTACTGCCAAACTAGGAATTATAATAGATAGTGGAAGTGACTGCTAGTTAGAGAATTGATGAAGGCGCACAGTTGGCACATTTCGCGGTGAGAGGGTCTCGTATAGATAATGAGTGGTTCATATCAGGGGCCAGTTGAATGACTGACTGACTGACTGGTGCCACATTGACACATGTCGCTCTCACCTATGCGTGATTGTAAAGTTTCCACGCAATCTTAACCATTCTCTAAAACTTACATAATTCGAATCACATGTTAATGTCACTCATTCGCGGAGGATGCACCTGCGTATGAATGGTTCAGTCTAATTACACTGAAAAAAATTTTGTAACATAATACGTTAAAATCGATATTACAATTTAGTATAATCTTTTACGATTTAGGGAAATCGGGTATTTATATCAGAAAGTAATATAAAGGATTCTGAAATTTGCTAAAGACTATACTAAAAATTATGAGTCATGCGAAAAGAATAGACGAAAACACGAAAAGAGAAAGAATAAATTCGTAACCCGTCGTGAATCTCCGTCAATTCACACTGCACAATTATAAGATTATAACACACATAAATGCACACATTATAACATACATTCGCAGAGGTAACACTTATATTAACTTCAACCTTAGCTTATATACATATTACGCACACATAAATATAAAACACACGCATCGCAAATCGCAAGTAAATTACGCTGATAGAAGAGGTTTGAAGATTCCTTATATACTAATTGGTGAAAATGTTTGCACTTGTGAGAAACGACATGGTGCTTACTTTGGTGGTTATCAGGAAACAAAAAGTTCTCCGAAACTTCGATTCACATCGCGAGCGCTACGGTCGGTGAATTCGGCTGACCTCGGGAGATTATCGGAGCTATTCGGTTTTTTTAATATCGTGACTTACAATTTCCTCAACTGAAGCTTACAATTTTTGTTAGCGTCTATATTAATTTGTAGAATATTTCTATTAACATATGTAACTCAAGCTGGTAATTTCTGTAAATGCTTTTATATTATTGGATAATATCATTATCAAATTTTATCATTCTACGTTCGTAATAAATAAAATATCAATCTTTGCTATTGAATATAATTCTTGTTTTCAAGAATTTTAAAGTTTCGTAAGTATGCTAACAATAATTTGTATATTTACACGATTTCCCTAAATCGTAATCGTCTTTATCAATTATGAATATTGAAATAGCAAGTATTGATATTAAATTTCTTTCAGTGTAAGGAAAAAAACTGTGTTGGTGATGGCATTCATAATTTTTGGTTTGCATTTTCATGTTTTCAATTTCCTTTTCTCTTTTTTTTATGGTCCAAGTTCTCATATATTTATCTATATTTTTGGAAAAAATCACCCTTTTCAAATAATGTGATGACGACTGCAAATTACAGAAATCCATTTTTAGTTCAATTATGAATATCTTCAATCTAAAGTTCAAAAAAT
This sequence comes from Synergus gifuensis, assembly GCA_904066015.1. NCBI lineage: Eukaryota > Metazoa > Arthropoda > Insecta > Hymenoptera > Cynipidae > Synergus > Synergus gifuensis. Next base: position 437,505 of record CAJFCO010000348.1, read on the forward strand.
TGTTCTGGAGAGGAAGTAGAGCATAAAAATCAAACTGAAATTACATGTCATCAATTAGGTGTATATTTTTCCTAAATTGTAGAAAGGATCAGATTCAAGTAGGTTAATCACGTCAGAAGCCATAAAAAGGGATAGAAATGCGATTAAATAGTAGGTCGCTGTCGCTAAGAGATTTAATCATCTCCGGATATTACTTTTGAAAATTACCTGCAAGACCACTAATAATTTGTTATTACATTACAAATGAAGATTGAGCACTCTAAGGGCATAAAAATCGTAAAAATGTATCAAATAGTTCAATTACACTTTCTTATTCAGAACATGAGTTTAATGTTACGTGAAGAAATCTAAAATATCAATTTTTCCTAAACTGCATTGCAATTTAAGAACAAACGTGTCATAATGATAATTTTTACTATTTGAAAATACTAAAGTAGAAAAAAAATATATAAAACTAATTAAGGTAGATTTTATTAAGGTAATATATTTTTTTGTCAAATTTAGTATTTTCACTAGTAAAAATTCTCAATATGACACGTTTATCACTAAATTGCAACGAATTTTAAGAAAAATTTATATAATAGGTTTGTCCGTGTAATAATTGTAATGGTTGAAGATTTTCTCTCATTATCAATTTGCCTTTTCATTACTGTATGAGACGTCAAGTTCTGTTCATAATACAGTAATCTAACGTCTAAGAGAGGATATTAGCTCGGACAGATTCCACACTAATGCAGATACTCATATTCAGCATGTAATATGTAATATATATAAATGACTATATATATATATATATAAAATATATGGTTGCGTGCATGCATATACAGCAAGCCTCGGGGTTAATGCCGAGCAAACGAAAGGCGATTAAACACTCGTAGATCCAATTACTGACACAATTTGTTTTTTTATTGAACTTGCGGAATAAAGCAACCTGTCATTATTTTACTATCACTCATTATTTTACCTATTCCAAGGAAGAAATGAGCTTCTATACTTTTATGTAGTAATTAGAAACGATATTGGTCTATATATATAAATATATAGTATATATATATTCAGACATGTAGTAAAATTGATCCCCTTTTGTAAGTTATGATTTAACACGATTAAATGAGAGAAATTCAGTTATAAAAAGGGATTTTTATTCAAGAAAGTAATTTGCTACAAATGCAAGTTCAGTAAAAACTAACATATGGAATGAAAATTGTCTTGTGTAAAGTATTTTATGATATTGTCAGCATTCATACGTGAGTAAAAGATGGAACTGGACACGAGGAAGATTTAAATGGAAGGTTCTGTGGACAATCCAGAAAATTAGTTACATCCGCATTTGGCATTAAATTGTTACCTTGCTCTTTTACTTCTTTTGTAGCAGTTCTCTCAACTGTGTAACTTTTGTTAGGGATTCGCCCAAGGGTTTTCCAGAGAAGTTTCTGTAACTCGAGCGTGACAGTATCTTTGAGATGTGAAAATATTTTATATATAAAGAGACAAACTTGGTCAAAATATGTCATTTTTTTCGATTTTAATTAAGGTTAAGTGTCTTATTTACGTGTTTATTTGAACGATTTTGTCATATTGAAACATATCTTCATTGCAGGGCTTAAAATATTGTGTAGTGCAAAATCATACAGATTTTTTTTAATTCCTAGGATTGTTTTGAAACGCCCTAAAATCTTTTGAAATATCTTGAAACTCATTGTAATCCTCTAAAATCATTAGAAATGTCTTACAATTCATTGATGTACCAAAAAATAATTAAAAATCTTTAACTCATTGAAATCCCAAATTAAATCTCTTTAAAGTTTTTGTAATCCCTGGAAATTCTCGAAAAGCCCCTCAAGTAATTTAAAATTAATGTTCTTTTACCTGCACAATAAAAAAAAGTTTCTTGGCTTCTCTTTTCGTTTATGCAGGATAGGGACGGAAGGTAAAAAAACGTCTAATCGAAAATTTGAAACATTGCAGGCCCTGCTTCATTGTATATTTGCAGATACATTAATTGCATTAATCTGTTAAATCTAAATTAAGTGTCTCTTACTTAATATTCAGATTATTTGATCGCTGTGTTCACAGTTCCGCAATTTACATCCAGGAGTGATTTCTAAATGAATATGACAATATTTGCCATATCGGGAAACGGCAGCGTGTTTGCTTAACAAGGTGGGACAAACAACGACGTGAAAATCGGTATAGTTAGCACCGGAGAGCGAAGGCGAGGTCGTAAATTGTTCCTTCCGTAAGGCAATGAGTGAAAGTAAAAGGAAAAGAAAAAAATGTTGAGTCCAGTCAGCTCAGTCAGTCCATGGGGTCGTCCCTTTCCATTGCTGGGTGGGTAATATTTCCTTTGGGAAGTTCGGTGCAGTGCCGGGTTATGTGTGTGCTGGCGCCATGGCTGAGAGCGCTGACAGCCACGGTTAAGAAGGGATAAAAAGATGCATGTGAGTTGTATACCTATTCCAAGAGCATCCAGTCCAGGCAGAGCAAAAGGACTCCCTATAGGTGGCCCCCATGAGAAACCACTAGCCATAATGATATTGGTCCCGGATCCCTAATTATCGTTATGAAAATTAATCATCTCTGCGGTTTTTGTACTTTCACCTTCAATCCTGAATCCTCAATCTTCAATCTTCACTAAACCAACAGCCATTTTCTCGGCTGATTGAGTCATTCTTACCCGATTGTGACTCTGATCGTCAACTTACAAAATTGAGTTTTTCTTATATCTTCATTAAGGTGAAATGAAGCCTCGGATCGACTAGAAGACTTTACAAGTTAATAATAACTTCTACCAAGTCAATAACAACTTTTAGCAATTTCAATGGATTCGGAGGGATTTCCAGATATTTAAAAATATTTTACCTAGGCACACCAAAAAATTTACTTCAGTAATACATTGTGTGATTATTATGAAATATCAATGTCTCGTAAATTATAATAGAACTAGTCATATACAAGTCTTCTTGCGGCTAATTGCAATATCGTTTCACGAACTTTTTCATCATCTAAAAATATGACAAAAACGGGATAGACCACAGCCGTTATAAATAAAGGGAAGAGGCACCACTACTGTGCTTTTTTTTCTCCTTCTCAGTGGAAAAAGTCAACGCGTGTAGTCCCTAAGGACGAAGCATTCGCGGAACCGATTTCAAGAAGTACGACTTCCTGGAAACGACTTCGCGGTGTTCCGCGATGGACTCAGAAGCAAGAGAAGAGATGAGAGTCAGGAAAAAGGAATGAGAAAGACCACAGACAAGATGGAGATCGTAGACAGATCTGTGGCCACCTATCACGCGAAGATACTGAAAATTTGTACCCTACATTTTATGAAACCTCGTTGCTTCGTCGATTAGTTTCTTAATCGATTTTCCAAGAACTATACAGAGTCCGCTGTACTCATTATCATCGTTGCTGTATTATTTATTGAAGCAGGAAACGTGACCATTCGTTTTAGCGAATGGTCATAAAGGGATAAAGCGTTTTTTAAAAAACCGTATTTTTAAAATATTTTCACCTCTTCTTCGTTTTTTTGACACTTACTAAATACAATTATTAAACAAAATCGAGTTAATCGAGTCTTGGAATTTTGAGACTTATAATCACTTGAAATCTCTTGAAATTCTTTAAAATGACAAGAAATGTTTTAAAATCCCCTACAATCTGTTGAAATATCTTCTTAGTAATCCCGTGAAATTCTTGAAAATCTCTTAAACATTTTTGGAAACTCTTTGTAATTCCAAAAAAAAAAAAAAAAACTGTAATTGTAATCCTTGAAAATATTAGAAAGTTTTTAATATCCGTTGATGTAACTTAAAATTATTAAAAATATTTTTAAATTTATTGAACTCTTATGAAAATTTTGCCCTCTGGAAATTCTTGTAAAGCATCTAAAGTAATTGTAAATTAGTGTTTCTTTATCGATACAATTGAAAAAAGGTTTCCAGGAAGGGTTGGGGGAGAGGGGTTACGAAATGGTCCGAAATAAAAAAATGTAGGTCTTATTATTTAAATTGTTCCTATTTTTCCTCCTCTTCTGAAGTATTAATATTTTAGAAGAGAAGGAACAGCAGAACGAACTTGGAAAAATGGGAAAGGGAAGAAAGTGAAAGAGAAAAGTAAGTAGTATAGGATACGCCGAGTGAAACAGAAGATCAGGCAAAAAGAAACAGGAGCGAGAACTGATCGTAGGGGTGGCATTTACGCACGAACAACACTCTGATATGGGGACCAAGGAGGATAGGATCGATTCCGAGTAACACACGAATCTCTACACGCACACAGAGTCACTTTTGGGGAGAAACGCTCTACATCAAGGGGGATGAAGTCTTATGGGGTTGCGTCTTTATGTGAAAGCATTCCGTGGGTTCTCATGTCGGTTTGCGAGCTCTCAAAAATTCTCAGTCCTTTCCAACGAAGCTCTAGATTTTCCTTTGCCTTCCTTTGTTTCCTTTCCGACTCTTGGCAAAAATTCTCAACCCTTTTCTTTTTCCCCTTCTCTCCATCTCTCTCTTTCCCTCTTACTCTCTTCAATAATGCACCTGGATTATCAATTACTCTTAAATCTAACAACCTTGGCGAGTTTTCCGCTTCAACATCAAATCCTCTGCACTGAGAAACCTGCGTTTATATTTATTGTTAGAAAGCACACTAGATTTTACTATCTGAACTTTACAATGAGAGGCAAAAAGCAAATTTTAATAATATTTACTAACCTCAATAGTAACTCGTAGCTGCTTACAGAATTATAAACTATTTTAGAATAAGAACTAAAACTATTGCAGTATTTGTAAACTGTTTAGTAAAATGATGCGCAGAGACCATGCGCATCGAATTACTATCTGAGTTAGTAAAATATGTACAGTCAGAATAGCAAAAAATAAAAGCTTTGAAGGGACCTAACTTCACACTATAGCCTACATAAATTAATATTCTAGCCTACACATATTATATAATATCAAACATTAGCAATTACACACATACATATATACACTGAATACAATTACATATATTATTAAGCTGAAACAGAAAAATCAAGTTAGAAGAAAACGAGGCTGGCGGGAATCGAACACTGGTCATCGGGGCAGCAATCGAGCGATGTTCCATCTAATCTGTAATAATTTTTCCTAAATCGGATTTTACTACAGAAAATAGTAAAGTTTGCTATTACTAAATAGGAAACCTTCTTATGAAAATAGTATAACTTATTATGTATGTATTAAAATGTCGAAATTTAAGGATTTTGCCCCAACTTGCTATCGATATTAGTAATTTTTCTAACTTAGAGTTTCTCAGTGTGTTCAAGCTTATGTTTATAAAATTAAAAATGAATTCTAGACACTCCTACTTCAGTTCATTTCAAACTTAATGTAAAACTTTTCTTGCAACTTCACTGTTAAGTTTTAAATTTTTCAATCTTGACAAGGCAGTTTTAATTTTCATGCATTTCAAAGTGAAAACGTTTCAAGTGTAATAATTTTAAATGCTCTCTAAAATTGAATTCTCAGTGATGCCAATGAATCGGGCGAAAACCGGACAAACATCATCGACGGCATATTAGATTGGCCAACTTTTTTTTTTTCATTTCTTGCCTTGGCGCGGATAATTTAAACTAAGTGCAGGCAATATCGTAAGTGAAGGTTGCTGTGGATGAGGACGCTCATTCATTATACACTGCAGCGCAAAGAGACGCAACTGTAATTAACTTCGCTCATGGCAGGTGGAACGATGAACTAGCTTGGAAATCGAATTCACACGCTTTACTCAAAAAAGAATTATCAAGAGCACGAGGGGCGGTACTTTGATCCATTGCCGCCTTGGAAATGTGAGAATCGTATTTCAGAGTCTCAAGGCGAGGTCGCTTTTTACATTCACACGGAAAATGAACGCCGAGAACAAATTCGTGCATTGCATCAGTGGGAATTAGAGTTTAGAAGAAAAGTACAGGAATGCGAGATTAAAATTGCGGATGTGATTAAAAAGTAGTTCAAGCATATATAATGTAGATTTTTGTTTTATGTCACCTCGTGGTTTGTATGTGACAGAAATAACTTTAGGGGGTGGTTTTCCTTCGTCAGAATAGCTGGTTGGCTGGTTCCCGATGGTTTTGCAGACGACATCGGTATATATAGACATGTAATGTGTGCATTTGTATGTGTCCGACGACAATGTTCAATGTTCACCCTCTGATGTCACGTCGCTTCCCCTTTGCAATGTAATACCAGCATTCGTAACAGAGGGCGTCTAAAGAAACGCCAGAACACGGTCAATTAGAATAGTTGCAATCACAAATAGCCGACTTCTTTTCCCTAAAAAACAAAAAAAAACACAATTTAGAAAGAATATTTATAGAGAGTACAACCCTATTTTATTGAAAATTAGTCCAACAAAAGGATTTGTTTTTGTTTTTAATTAGAAAAGAATTTAAACTATTTTCGCTCTTGAGTTTCGTGAAGTAAGAAAAGATATAATACGTCTAACAAGTTTTCGCGCTATTTTTCGAGGGGAAGATTTATCGGTACTGCCACTCGGCATAGTTATCGTGTCCAACCGAATGAATTAGCGACATAAGTCTCTCTATCCTTCCATCTTCCTTCTTTTATCTGACCTTTTCTCTCTCCCTCGACTTATGACCTTCCCTCTCGACATCCGGGTCTTTTCCACGCGTAACCGCAGCTTCGCGATGTATAGGGGGTGGGAAAGGGGTGATAGATGAGGCAAAAGGCGCCTTGGAGGGACGCCTAGCATCTTCCATCTCTTTGAATACGGTTGAGGGCTCGGATGTGCCACCCTTCCAAAAAGCTACGTTCAGATAGGAACTCACGCGTGAACACGTCTTTTCGTTCAGCATCTTATACATTCTATATTTTCTGCTCTTAGACTACTTACAAATAAATTTTATTCCTCCCTGAAGCTTATTTCTTTAACGTTTAATGTTTTGCAATATTGCAAGGCTCTTTTTGCTCAGCTCTCATCTCGTAATTTTCAACGCGGGAACGACCATGTGTTTTATTTTATAACATTGGTAATGTCCACTCATGTTGTCAGCATACATGCGCGCGTTTGTCGGTACGCATATGGCTCATAGTATTTTGTTGGCCACGCGATTTCACATAACTCTGGCGATTCAATAACGGCAGTGTCGCCTGCAGGACAATGCCGTGTCGAGTTAGCCATAACTATACGGTTATGTACATAACTGCGTACACCGCGAATACACTCAAACAGTATGGTATACGACATCCACTTTGATTGCTATTTGTGTCCAGCGTATATTGGCGAGCAGATACGCCGCAGGTATGACGCATGACTACCTGCCTAACGTATTTAGGTTACTTTATTGTACCTATAACTAATGGATACTCATCGTGCATATCATATTATATTGCCACACACCCTCCACTCTGTAATTTCAATCTGTAATGATAAAAAACAAGTGTTTTTTTATCATTCTTCCCTTGCTACTTGAGAAATTATAAGACAATATAGGATTTTCAGGTGTCTATCAAGCAATTTGAAATTTCCGAGTTTTTCTCGGTTTTTTCCTGGTCAAATTTTTTTTTCTTCGACCATTTTAATTTGTGATTTTTGAAAGTCAACGTATACATAGAAATAGAAATCTTAACATAATATACATAGAAAAAATGTATGGTGTAAAGAAAACAATTATTTATTTACACGTGCTAAAGTTATTTTTAATCACAGACTGAAGTGATAATTATTAATGGAAAGTCAGGGTGTCTAGCGGACTGGGAATTCGGTAAAAACCCGGGAATTTTTTCTATTTTATCGAAAAATCGACTTTTTTCTACTTTATATTACTTAATTCTATTCAATTTCTACTTTATCTACAATCGCAGCATTCCTTCGTTATACATCATATTTCCTTCAAAATATAAAGAAAATATTCTCCCTAATGAATAAATTTTTTATCTATTTCGAAATTCAATATTTTTTATTTCTACCTATATAAATATTAAAATTTTTTCGTTACGGAGAATATGCTCTCTATATGTATTATAGAAGAAATCCTATGTATATTATTTCAGTAAAATAAAATAAAATTGTTGCCTTTTGTAAAAAGAACAAAATGTTTTGCTTCCTCATAGAGGAAGCATTAATTATTTTGTACTTCAACATTAAATTTTAATTATTTGAGAAGTTATATTCGAAAAATTCATTTTCAAAAATTACAATAAAGCACAATTTTCTTATTTTTCAATGAAATGCATTAATCTTATAGGTCAATCAATTCGTCTCGACGCAAGGAACCTTTATTTTCCTTAAGTCAGCTTCGAATTTTGAATATTAGAGAAGTTATAGTTAAAAAACAAATTTTTAAAAATTAAATAGATCAATAATTTTGTTATTTTTCAATGAAATGAAATAATATTATAGACCAATCGATTCGTCTCGATGCAACGAACAT
>CAJFCO010000348.1:450929-466522 GCA_904066015.1 Synergus gifuensis
TCGAGACGAGCCTCCGAAGTCGCATTTCCATCGCGGGTGTTGGACAAAAAATATTTTTAAATAGTTTAAGAGTTTTATATATGTTTCTAGTTTTACAGGATGTTAAGTGATTTCATAAGATTTTAACGAATTTTAAAATATTTTAAAATGTTTAAATTCTATAAATTTTAGAAGGTTTTATCACTTTCCTTGAGATGAGATTACAAAAAATTTTTAACGATTTCATGTAAATAATTGTAATGTAAAATAATTGCAAAATAATTGCTTTCAAATTTGATAACGTGGAATTTTTAACGTCAAGACTAAATTTTTTATTATTCCTCAAATTCCAAGCATTCCTTCATTTCCAAGCAACTTCTTCACTTCACTTCGTCATCTTCACTGTCAAATACACTTGTTTGTCTATCGTCCCCCTCAATTTTTTCTCAGTGAATTAAAAGTCAAGATAAAGTGAGATAAAAACGTAAAAAAGTCAAATAATCACATTTATTTTCAAAAGGTCACAAAACATCCAAAAAATCTTACGATCCGAAGCCTACATTTCTTATGACCATCTTCTATTCTAATTCCGAAATTCCAGTTACGAAAAGATCAAAATTAGACTATAAGGAATCCTGAACATTAAAACATAAAAAGTTGTCACCGAACATCAAACATATCAGAATCCAGAAAGAATTACACGAAATCTCGATGAAAGATACCAATCACGTGACAACGTTTATCAATTCCGATCCAGCAAAACCGGTTTGATTCCCATATATACCTGTCAAAAGTCTTAAGTAGTGTGATCAGTACGACACGATTAGGTCCTCACTCTGTGTAAACCTCATCCTCATCCTGATGATGAGCCTCTCTTTGTATTAGTATTAGTATTATTAGTATTTGCATTTGTATTCTAAAGCATACGACTCGCGGGAGAACGAGATGACATAAAGAGAAACAAGGCTCAACACGAGCAGCAAATGAAATGCATGTCTCAGGCTTTTTACGTAGTCCAAGCCGACGACATCGACTGGATCCTCCACATCCTCCACGGAAGGGATGGGAGATGAAAAGAAAGAAAGAGAGCAGAGATGTTCCAACAGCATCTCTCTCTTTCCCTCTCTCCCTCAGTCTATACTCTCAACAATAAGGAGAGCAACTTCAGCTGGAGAGAACACCCTCGAGATCCCAGATCAAGTTAAGATAATTGCTCGTTTGTTTAAACATTTGACCGACCGACCGAGAACGACGACAGCTTTTTGCTTCCTTTTCAGTCTCCTGCATCTATGCCCACACGTATTCACCCGTTTTCTTCTCTCTCGTCCATTCTTATTCAACTCGTTTTTCCTTCTCTCACTCTCGTCTCGCCCATCTTCGGTATCCCGCCCTCGAATTTTTCTCTTTCTGGAAGCTCTTCCTTTTTCGCCCCTGATCTTCCTTTTGCTATATATATCTAGAACACTAAAATTCTTGATAATTTGAAATCGGTTATTACACAAGTAACACGCAGCCTCTGTCAATGATATGATTAATAAAGAAGCAGTGACTCTCAGAGACTATCAGACTAATCAGAGCAGAAATTTTGTCTGATAATCATGTAAGGATCAAGCGTCATCACCAGATTTTGGTATTTGTGTCAGTTGCAGATCAGTTCTCAGTTCTCATTAAAGTACATCTGCCTAAAAACTTCTTGATCATATACACTGAAATAATTTGACCACTAGCGCGTGGAAGGTGAATGTTAAGATGTCAGCTCACAATCATTTATACAAACGAAAGAACATCAAAGTAACCGACCTACCTCCTATCGCTGTCGAAGAATTGCGAGTGCATTGAAGGATGTTCCGGTTTCTTGTTTTGTCTAGGTGCAATCGTTCTCTCTAACGCGACGCAATGTTTAGAAAATGTTTCGCCGACTAAACAAAAAGGTGAAGAAGCCGTTTCGTTGGGAAAGAATAGAATAGATGACGTTAAGCCGGGCGTCCAGGGCTCCGGTCTTTATGTGAACGAAATTAGCCCTGAAATGGCAAGAAAATAATCTTGAATAAGGGCCCTTCCCTTCAGAGGCAGATCATCCCGTTAAAGAGATCCCCGTACATCTTCGTTATTTTTCTCCTATTTTTTTTTACTTTTTCTCTCTTTCCTTCTCTCGTTCCTTGTTTCTTTCTTCTTCTTTTCTTTTTTTTTATTATCAGCTCTCCTCCGACAAACGAAATGGTTTCTAGGATTGCACAGTCGACCGAGCGCATCCTCCCTTTGTCCCTGCATTATCCTCCGTACCTTTTTCCAACGAACCATACCGGATAATCACCTACCACTGTCCTCTCTCGCGAACCCATCCCAAGATTCGAACTAGGAATAGAACCAGTTGAATCCGTAGTACTTTAATTCGATTCCAAGCTCGACCAATGCAACCGAATCGCGACCGATTCCATACCCTGTAACGTTGCCAGAAGAAAAAGGATTGCTTTAGCTCAACTAACTGTGAGAAATGAAAAAGGGTTTGCTTTGATTCAGCCTCGCCAAATGTGGATCACTTGTATTTCTTCGCTGTGGTTTTTAGCTCTTCAATCCTTCATTTCAGAATATCAAAAGACTTGAGAATTGGAGCCATCCTTTTGATGGAAGCAACAGGTCCTTGTTATTTTAAAACTCAGAGTAATACTTTTAAAAAAGTTTTACTGAACTTGTAGCATAATATTGGGATCTATTTATTTGGGAACTGGCCAAAGACAAAACTTTAAGACAATATTTAGATGGCAATCAACGAGTACACATTACAATTTACATATTTATTTGAGCTTATAAAATTCCATTATTTCATTTTATACTACAAGTATTAGGGGTCGTTCATATATTACGTAACATTTCTGGGGCGAGGGAGGGTTTAAGAGGACCTTTTATGTCCCGTTATGTATGATGGGGAAGGGATTTTTTCGCCCCTTGTCGAAATCCTCTAAAATCGCTTGAAACATTAGATATTCCTTGGAGAACCTATGAAATTTATTACATCTTGTAAAATTATAACTTAGTCCTTTAAAATCTATGAAATCTCATGAAAATCGATCAAAATTCCAATCGGGTTACGGTAATGTCACAAGGGGGTCATATACACTGAAAGAAATTTTCTAACATAATACGTTAAAATCGATATTACAATTTAGTATAATCTTTTACGATTTAGGGAAATCGGGTATTTATATCAGAAAGTAATATAAAGGATTCTGAAATTTGCTAAAGACTAACTGTTATACTAAAAATTATGAGTCATGCGAAAAGAATAGACGAGAACACGAAAAGAGAAAGAATAAATTCGTAACCCGTCGTGAATCTCCGTCAATTCACACTGCACAATTACAAGATTATAACACACATAAATGCACACATTATAACATACATTCGCAGAGGTAAAACACTTATACTAACTTCAACCTTAACTTATATACATATTACGCTCACATAAATATAAAACACACGCATCGCAAATCGCAAGTAAATTACGCTAATAGAAGAGGTTTGAAGATTCCTTATATACTAATTGGTGAAAATGTTTGCACTTGAGAGAAACGACATGGTGCTTACTCTGGTGTTTATCAGGAAACAAAAAGTTCTCCGAAACTTCGATTCACATCGCGAGCGCTACGGTCGGCGAATTCGGCTGACCTCGGGAGATTATCGGAGCTATTCGGTTTTTTTAATATCGTGACTTACAATTTTTGTTAGCGTCTATATTAATTTGTAGAATATTTCTATTAACATATGTAACTCAAGCTGGTAATTTCTGTAAATGCTTTTATATTATTGGATAATATCATTATCAAATTTTATCATTCTACGTTCGTAATACATGAAATATCAATCTTTGCTATTGAATATACCAATTCTTGTTTTCAAGAATTTTAAAGTTTCGTAAGTATGCTAATAATAATTTGTATATTTACACGATTTCCCTAAATCGTAATCGTCTTTATCAATTATGAATATTGAAATAGCAAGTATTGATATTAAATTTCTTTCAGTGTATTTATATTTAAATACCGAGTTCAAACGCAGACTGAACAAATATCTCACTAAAATATTTTTTAAGTAAAATGAAGAGTTCGAACTTTAAGGCTTATCGATTTGAATTCAACTTCCAGTCTCGTAAACACGGATATTTCATAAAACTAATTATTTCTCTTCTTGAAAATCTTCAACCCACTTTCGCCCTGAAATTGTTCATGACGGGGTCGTTTATCTGGCTGTAGACGACTTCGAGAAAATTACAAAAGCTGAATCGACTGGCCACGCCGCTTCCTCTTCGTTGTTCCTTCTAAAACGTTTCTCCGTGAGTTCGGACCACCGAACCGGAAATTGGAGAGAACGGCCGCTCGAAAACAGAAGACGGAAAGAAAAAACCTCCGGAGGACATCTTTAGGAGCATTTCTTGTCGCTATCGATAGCTCGTTAGAAGAAAAAGGACACCAGCGAACCGGCAAAACATAGAGTTCCGTGACGATTCTCTCCTCCGGTTCGCACGGTATGGAAAAAGAGATTATTCTTCGCTAGCGGAAATCTCGTAACCATTGGAGAACGAGACATTTCGGAAATCTGAATAATATTCGCTCAGGCGCGCTCGACCAGTCGCTGAGAATGGTCGTTTAAACTTGACAATAGTAATGGATACGTTTAATCCAATTGGTTGGAGGACTCAAATCGAGCCGACAATGACATTCAGAGACTGACAGGGTCTACCTGATCAGTATCTGAATCTTCCGAGTTTGCTAAGCACTGTGTCTGGACCCTATTGGTTACCTATTCAGGTAAACGAGAGGCTTAACTCAGCTTTAGGAGAATAGCCACAATTCACTTAAAATTAGGGTTACAAGCGCCGCTCTTGAAATCATTTTAGTCTACTCTATAAAGTTCTGCGTTTATATGTTCAAAATTGTATAATTTAGGGGATTTTTGATTTAAAAAACTTACTTTACTTCAGGCCTTGACTGACTTAATCGTCGAATCTCATTGAACGTGGTTGATGGTCAACACTAGCCATGTTTTTTTTCCCTTTTTTCAAAAATTTAATAAAATGGAACTCTATTTGAATTTTTTAATACAATAACTTGAATTCTTTTCAAGTTGACTTAAAATCACTTTAAATCACAATAAAAGTCTTTTTAAAATTCTTGTAAATTCAAATGACTTTTGTTTATTCCTTCCATTCAATCCAGCTAAAAATTGACGTGTTTTCTCTTTTAAATATCTTAATTCTTTCCATTTATCTTCAAATCTCTAAGATCTCATATTCTCATCACATCAGATAATCTCCTAAGAACAAAAGAAAGAATGTGAAGTGAAGCTAGTTCTCAAAGCCTCTCGCTCGTGCCACCATTAAGCTCAAAGTAGGCCAACAACCTCACATAGACATTAGACTTATTCTATTATTCCTTATGATAAAAATCATAATACCCCTTTACTTATTAACAAATCGCATAAAGGCTCATTGCTGGTACAAGATTTAAGAGTCGGCACGCGACAAGCATTCAGGCTATTTTTCCCTGTCATTCAAGGTCGTAATAAGACTATAATGACGAAGGTATATTACAGACAGTTAGGTTTTGTTGCACTCGTCACGAGATTTCCTTGGATCCTCTTCTTGCGTTGATCTTCGACGGACAACAATTCCTAGGGCGATTTTTCGAGGGTTGGGTAACACGTTAATGAGCCTGAAACAAAAGAATCTTCTCCAAGTCCAGTCCACAAAGTTCCCTGTGGAGTCATGACTCTCCAGGGGGTAGGTGGCGCCGTGAGCTGTCATCACATGTCAAATATTTGGCAGGATTAGCTATGATATTCAGGTAGATTTCAGATTTTAGATGTTAGATTGTAGATTCTATGATTTCAGATTTTAAACTTTAAAACTTGGGTCCATTTCACCTAGAAACAAACTACCCTTTCATACTCGAAACACCAACCATGATTTTATAAGCTGATAATATTAATGCTCTTATCCCTTTAATGTTTTGTGTCCACGGTGAGTCGCAAGAAAAATTCATTTTCGGATTTATGCAGCAAGGTCTCTATCTGTGTTTGAAGGTAAATGATGGTATTATTTGCAAAATTCTTGAGGAAGAACGGTAAAGCTAGAAAGCAAGCTGTAAAGTGCAAAACGAGGTGTAGAGTGTAAAGTATATAGATCCGAGGTGCTAAATAAATTGGTAAATTATGGGGATATAATAGCGAGTTGTATTTTTGATTTTAAAGACTGACATCTAGGAGTTTAGATTTCAGGTTGTAAAGGGTATTATCTAGATAGGATCTTTGCTAAGTGGATATAGCACCATTAAAAATGGAATATTGCTGATATTCTATCTATTTAGGGCTCTGTCAAAGTTAAACCGATTTTGTAATCGAGGATCTTCCAAGTTTGCGGACTTTTAAAATTGGCTTAGGTTGGTCGCCAATAATTTGAGGAAACGATGGCTTATCTTGAGGGACACCTTCGAATTATGATCCTCAGCGACTAGCAGATGTAAACAATTATTTTCTACAGTTGATCATTTGAAGCCAGTTTTCCTTTTTACAGCCCTAGAAGATTTAATAGTTAAAATCGCGCTTGAACGAAGAAAAATATCGTAAAATTCATGTTAAAAATTGGTTTTGAAACATTTTATAACAATCTGATAAATAATTCCAGGCTTAAAATTTGAAATAAAATGCGACAAGTGTTTTTTCGTGAGGAAGGTCAGGTACTGAAGGCATAAACCATTAGGTTTTATTCGCTTCCTTCCATTTGGTCGCAGCGAGTTAAACGTCCCTCCAAGTGGAGTCTGACTACTTTCAGAATGGTTTAAACCTGTAGTGGAAGTAAGTCTACCTTGAAATCCACGAAAATTGCGTTTCGAGCGTGGTATCGTGCGTAAGAGTTGGTAAGAGCTGTGTATCGCGCATGCGCAATTTAACAATCTGGTTAAGACATCTACGAGGAGTTTGGTATGTATCGACCTTCCAGATCGTACAGAATACCATGGAGGTATTGGACAATAGTTTTTCGTAGGGCTGGTATGCGCCAGACCACACACGCCGGCGCCATACCCACACCGAAAGGAACGGGTGAACATACGAGTCATGTAAACGTATTTCAAACACCAGTCTACGGGGAAACGATAAATAAACTATAACTAACCGCCCTCGGTCTAGTGACAGGTGAATGGTGAATCCTCTTGTTAGCCTCGAAGATCTCCGCTCCACAGAAGCAGCGGGTGAATCCGTTTACGAGAATATACTTTCACTGATCAAATGTTCTACCACTTTTAACAGTTCTAGCAATAATTGTATTCATTTCGGAGAGCTTAAACTATTTTGGCATTCATCTAGATTCAAATTTGAGGGTCTCAAAATTGGAACCGTTTAGAAGGACGAACGTTCGATTGTTCGAGATGTTGGATTCCCAAGGAGATCCAATCAACGTCTAAAAGACGTCTTATGTCGTAAAGATGATCTAAATAAGACGTCTTAAAGTCATAGAACGTTCTTGGGACATTTTTCGTACGGACATTACTTAGATATCTTAAGAGGATATAAGGCTCAGTGTAAAATATGTAGGAAATGCTAAAACTGTTGAAACTATTTTTCAAATTTTGAATCTTTTTCCCCGTTCCGAGGAAGAATAGTTCAAGGAATTGCAAGGGGTCTTTCTTGGCTGGTCGCGATCTTTAGATGACAAGAAATTTTTTTACCGAAAGCCGATCCATCTCGTATCGACCGGTTTATCGGCGTTAGCGAGTCCGTCAGGTTGAGCATTTTATAGATTGACAAGTATTGGTCTCATCCACAAACTACCAAGTGGCCTTGGATTCCGGAACTTGTTGGCTAATTAGAAATCCAGTATCAACAACTCACTTGTACCATCTGAGAAAACGGTCCGATATTAATACCTAATTATCTTTAGTCATTGTTGACGAATAACCATTGTCTATTTGTATCCAATGTGACCGAAAAACGAAAAATTTTCATTTTCTCTCACAACTATAAAGAAGATAAAATTGGCACTTGATTTTTTTGAACATTTTGTGAAATGTTTAAAATCGCTTGAAAACGCAGTTTATACTTACATGAGTTCAACTCAATTCTTTTGAAATCACATTAAAAAGTTTTAAATCTCCTTAAAATTTTTGAAATCTATCCATTTAAAAATCTCTCTCTCTTTCTCTATCTCTATTTTTATCCAGTAGGTATATATACCTACTTGTTACCAACTACATGGGAAAAAGAGCAAGGATATTATCGAATCTCACCCGGTGCTACTTTAACGTTCCAACAACGAGTTAATTAGTAGCCATATTTATCTCGAAACACGTTTCAGTGGCCTGTCTGGTCATCAGGACATTCGAAGACTCTTGGGACCGGTACCGGTATTCTTCGAATGTCTCCACTTCTTTTTTACGAGGTACTTTGGGCAACCGATTAAGCAAAGCGTACCAGTGGTAACAGCGTGAAATCTACAAAACGGTGTTAATTAGAAGCGATGGATAGATCGAGGGTCTAGGCAAGATCTATCCCAGCTCATCTCATCAATACGGATCAATTTCATTAGTTTCATAACTCAGTAAAAGCAATGTTCTAAAAATAAGTGTGACTTGATTTCATTTTAGGTTTAAATTCAATTATTTAGGCGTTTAAGCCAATAAAGAATTATTAAATTTCAGTCAGAATTTTGTCAATTCAATAACATCAATTCTAATGAGTTCCATTGAATACTAGCAATTTAAATTGAAAGTAGACTGATTAGGAATAATTAAAATTTAAGACTAGAATCTAAAATCAATACAATAATTCGATATATTTAAGACAATAGAGAATTACTTCAAGGGTAAAATTACAAGAGCTTTAAGTTTGGAGTCTATTTTCGTTTATATTTTAAAACGAGACCATTGTTGGTCTTAAAATAAGACTCTTGTTTTGATGAAATTGTTGAAACTGTAGTTTCATCAATTTCATCAATTTTAGTCATCTCCTTCCCTAGGGATAGTTAATGGGGGAAATTCTGGGGCCCGTGGCTTCCCTCGCTTTGGTACGATAGGTGGTCCAATAATAAGACAATAAGTTAGGCGCACTCGGATGAGACCATGGTATCAGTGTGGGATCGAAATGCAGCACGAACGTATAAGAGAGCGGAGCTGGAGTTGGACCGAAGCAAGTGGTATGCCCCAAGTGGCGCCAGAGCTCGTCCTTCTCCTTCTTGGTGTCTCCCTTTTGCCTTCTTTCTTGCTCCTGTCTGACTTCTGCTTCTTGCCCTGACTCCCTCTTCGTTACTCCTTCTCATTATGTGGCGCGATCTCTTGATCATCATGCGTCCTCTTCTCTCCTTCAGCATCTTCTCCTCTGATCCAGCATCTTCTTTCCTTCTCGATGCGGATCCTTTTATTTCTTCGAGCGTCCTTTTCTTTCATTCTTCTTATCCTTTTCTCTCCTTTATCACCTTCTTCTCTCTTTCTCTTTTCTTTTACCTTTTTCGTATTTCTCATCCTTCTCTTTCTCTCGCACGAGCTCACGATCCAATTCTCCCGCCGTCTCATGGGAGTCTTTTCGGCCATGGTAACAGAAATTAATAATCCTGAAAGGAATATAGGAGTATTCCAACACATTAGGCTCTTAATTTAAAAAAATTATCGAGACTTCACCTGAATTTAATCGAATTTATTTAAACTACTTAAAATTCTATTCTATATTGGTCTAACGATTGATAGAATTGAAGAATGGCAACAAAATTGAATTATAGCAAATTAAATTGAATCTTCGGAGTTAAAGTTGAACTATAACAATTCTTACAATTAAATATATCAATCTGATATCAATTCAAGTACAATTACAGCAATTCTAATTGAATGATAGTATTTCAAGTTGAATTATAGCAGGGCAAGTGGAAATTCCATTTCAAAAAATAATATCGTATTCTAGCAATTGAAATTCCACGAGTACTCCGCGTATTTTCCCCCGAGTTACTAATTAAGAATGTGGAGAAAGGAGTCGCGATGCGAACAAGGATCGACCGATCGGAACCTCGTGAAGCCAGTGATAAAAGTTCGAACTCGGCGTCAGCTTTTATCGTACATCTCTATTCGAATGAAATAGGTACGAAAAATGACTGCTGTCGATAACGGAAAATCTGCTGGGATGGAATGTTTCGGGGTCTCAAGTAAGTTATTGAACTTTGGGATTCCACGATGACTGACTCGTGGGACTTGTGAAACTCGTGGTAAAATATCTACTCTGGGCATGAAGACTAATTAAATTTACATACTAATTTGTCTGCGTCGGTGAAAGAAATCCAAATAACTCACAAAATTCTTTGAAATAGGTTTTCAATTGTCCTAGAAATCGAATTAATACACCAATGAGATTTCTGTTGTCGCAAAATACATTTAGCAGTTTTAATACTGGATTCTAAAACAAAAAATGAAAATTATAAGTTGATTCTATAAAATCTTGTATTAAACAATACGCCTAATATTTGTAATATTTCTGATGAAATTATTTACTTTGTTATTATAAACTTTAAAAAAAATTGAAGCCAATTACTGTATATATGTAATGTATAAATATTAAACAATTTTTTATGCGTTTTGCTGTCTCAGGATGTTGACGGAGAAATAAATAGTATAGGTAGCGAAAGGGAAGGAGTTGCAGGGAAAGAAAAAGGAAAGGGCGATCAGGCGAGCATTATGCGATGAGACATTTCGGGCATTTTTACGAAAGGGACGCGCAGGAACGCGTGTTCTATTAGCTAAGACAAAAGAGCGGCGCCTAGACGGGACTCGAACAGGCCCAAAACTGTCCGACAGCGTTTATTTATGTGCCAAACTGCGGAAAAAGATGTAAAGTTCTCGGGCCTCTTGCATTCCTGAAACCAGTCGAGCATATTCGGCGCTCTCGAATCATGTTATCGTCCAACTTCAAACTTCCAATGGTGTTTGCAAAAAAGGCCCTAGCAGTCAAAAATTACAAATTTTACAAAATACTAGAAATATTACAGAACTTAAAACCAAATTAATTGCAGTTTGAATAATAACAATTAAAACTGGATTCTAACAATTTAAATTGAATTGATAATTAATAGTAAATTACATGAAACCCCTTGAACCCCTTTTGAAATTGCTTCTAATTCGTTAAAACACTTCGAAATAATGTTTAAATTTTCAGAAATAACATTAAACCCTGAAAAATTCTTGTAATCCTATAAATTCTATTGTAAATTGATTTATACTCCCATTAAATCTTGCCTAAAAGGAAAATATACTCTGCTAAGAAGACTCGTTTTGCTAAAGCTGTAATGTGAACCCAATTTAGAAAGACTTTCTTGCCAGCGATTAATAAAAAAAAATGACGAGTGATGTAAAGTGCAACCTGTTACTCTAAGATAATCAATTCATGATTGAATTCCGACAATGCCGGAGATCAAATAATGTCTCGAGGAATATATTGAGTGTAGTTCGTGAAACATTATTTAGTTGGGAATATTCCGGCTCGAAGGACTCGTTGTCATCCGAAGGACAGCGGAGACATGAAGGAGCGGAGAATTCAATGTGAAAAAAATGTTGCTACCCATCTCGCTGATCGTATAAATAAAATCGGCTGGTACGAACGAAGCGTGACGTTAATACGTGATTTCGATCGTTCCCGTGCGCCTCTGTGCGTGTGCGCGATAACCATACAACCCATGTGACTCCGGTATGCGTAGATGGATACGATATGTAATTAATGACAATGTTGACCTGGAACGGTTTCTCGGACTGATCTCGACACCAAAATGACATCTCAAACCCAGGATCGTCAATCTCCTCCTCAGGGACGAAACAACGAAACACCACACATGCATTCTCAGTTAAATAGAAATTTTATCTTCCTAGTTCTGTGTCATCTTAAACACCCTTCAAAAAATCTTTATCTGTTCTCCTCGTTTTCATTCTTTCAATTTATTCGAGGACTATTTCATTCAATTGTTCATTTCATTGTCATTGAATAACTAGGCGACACTATACATGTACCATTTTGTTTAATGGAAATTATTTTCAAAATTTTGAAAATACTCTATAACTTCGTGAGTTTTTGTCGAATATGGCTGGCTAACGAACTTAATCTTCATGTTTGGATACTGAAAAAGTGTGCCAAAGTTGAATCCGATAGGACAATTATTTCAGAAGTTATATTTGCGACTTAAAGTGGTGAACCTGTCTGAATTGAAAGAGATTCGGTTTACTGAAATATATTGAGTTATATAGAACGCTATTCTGTCTCGTTTTCCGGGTTGATAGATCGACACATTTGAGATCTTGCAGATGGCTAACATATAAGAGTTTGGACCAACGATCCAGGGACCGTATAGCTGATTAATTCATCAACCAGAGCAGATAAGCTTCTCGAAACTGGCCCCTTCGCGCGATACCGTCACCATGGGAATGCCATGCGATACTGGAATACATTGCAAAAAAGAAACAAATGTACGCGACCGTAATTTCAGCACGTCAAACAACCAAGGAGGCTTTTCCTCTCACACAACGAGAGAAAAGATTAAGTTATAAAAAGTTGCTTCGAGACAAGTCTACAAGTCTACAAGTCCTAAAATCCTTCCGTGAGCGAGTGCGATCGATAAATTTCTTATTTGTTTAATATCTCAATTTTTTGATTTGATTAAATAATATGACAATTACGGATATAAGTCTCAAGTTCGATCCTTCATAAATAAGCATATCGGAGTCTTAAAAACATCACAACTTAAAATTAGAAGCGTTCAAAGTGGAATAATTAGAAGAGTCATGTACGGGATGAATGGTTCAAACTGGCTCGAATTTGCTGCATCTGATAAAGAAAACTAATTTTGAAAGCGCCAACTCCATTTGTTTCAAAATTGCGCAGTGCCTCACTTTTAATGAAATTTTTCCGGATACAAATACAATCTATCTCGCAAGTTATGAACTTTTGCTAGTAACGTTAATGTTTCCGAAACAAGCATAAAAATCATATCAAGCATAATAGAGTCCCGTTTCCGGTTGTATTTTCCTGGCGACTCAACAGGCAATAACTGCGGGTAAAAATTTTACATCGTAATCGTCGTCCCCTATCTTGGAGAGTCGAGTTTATAACGTAAAATTAATAAAGCTTGTCTTGTCGCTCGTATCGGCACCGCGGCCTTTTAGTAATTTATCATGGGATTACGGTGCAAATATAGCGCGCCGCTCTACGAGGACGATCTCACCCCATAGACCCGATCCACATAGGCGCGGGAATCACTTCCTGTGTCAATAAACACAGCTCTTACCGTTGATTCACCCTAATCCAACTGGGGTTGAGATCAACGAACCGACATCGAGCAGCAAAGTCGCGTGTGGCTTCGATTTGTACCACGCTTCAGAGTCGACCATGCGAAATTTCTACTGCCAGTGATACTTTTTTCACAATGAGAGTCTAGTTTTAAATCAATTTCAAAGAGAAACGAAAAATTATTATCATATACCGAAATCAGATTTTACTACCTTTCACACCCCTACCTACCCCTCTCCCACTTAGGAGATAGTTTGGTTTCCATACAGGAGTATTTTAAAACAGTGAATCTGAAACTTAGAAATATTTGGACACACCCCAACTGAAACATATTTGATCACATCACCTACCCCTTTCCAGTTAGGAGAGGGGGGAAGAAGCGTGAAAAAATATTTTTAAATTTCAGATTACTATGGAATTGAATTAGCAAAAAAGTGAGAATGAAACATTGGGTGTCTAATACTCAGAGTGAGATTTTGCAAATCATTGAATGGTATGAAAAGTATCTTTTTATGGGGAAGCAAATTACTCGACGCCAATGGGTGACACCCGGGATGCATTGCCGGTCGTGTGCCAGCAGCACGCGTACCACTTTCGCATTATCTATTATTCCTCGTAGTATTACAATGACAATGACCGCAATAACGATCGACGAGATTGGGAGAGTTAGAGAGAAGGGGATAAACTAGATACATGTAGTGAATATGTACACATGAGATGTCGGCCGACAGCTCGGAAAATTGCTAACAAATAATCCTACAAAGGACAGCGATATGGGGGTGAATTGAGAGGACCCCCGTGACGAATAGAGTTGGCGTAAATCAACGTCTAAAAAGCCAGGTCATCATACTTTCTCCCAGTAGTTTTTCGAATCCCTTTTTTTTGGGAATCTCTCCAAACTTCACCTTTCACCTTTTGAAACTTTTCGGGGTCTATCAGACTTTATCTCAAGTAATCTGTGAAATCAATTTAGATGTGACATAATTAAAATGTATAAGATATTCTATTGGCAATATCAAAATATTCAGCCTGTCCCATCAAATCATAAAATATATAATGGATCTTCGGGACCCTCCTTTTTATCCAATTGATTTAGATCGCCTTTGGAATGCGATACCGGTGATCAAGTGTTGAAACCATAATCTTCGATACCCCCAATGCCCCGAGTCATTACATTCCATACAGTTGATGTCGAAACAATCCTCCCAATATATATTTGAAAACTAAACTTTTACGTCATTACTCCTTGATTGATACTATTATTGCACAATATTTTGTCTAGTATTATACTTTCGAATCTAGTAACAACTGAGATCGTGAATAAAAACCTTTTCATTTAATTTCCTCCTGTTCTTCAGTCTGCATTGAGATACCACCCAACTCACACAGAATAAACGCATAATGAAAGAAATCATGATCTACTTCCTGTTCACGCAGAAAATGAATAGTAGGTGTTCTCTACCGTTCAAGGTACTTATTATTATTGACGAGTTTAATTACTTACGAGGCGCGCGGTTTAGGAATGAATGTCTACCTGTTATAATGGCTACAAATTACGGGTTTAAGAAACTAATTTATACTAATTATCCTGCACAGAGGGAAGAA
Source organism: Synergus gifuensis (assembly GCA_904066015.1). Taxonomy (NCBI): domain Eukaryota; kingdom Metazoa; phylum Arthropoda; class Insecta; order Hymenoptera; family Cynipidae; genus Synergus; species Synergus gifuensis. The sequence continues at coordinate 465,816 of CAJFCO010000348.1, forward strand.
TAACCGCGAATCTCGAGACAAGAAGAGGAAGAGCTTGGAATTCCTTTCATTCATCGCCACTTTATTCTTACCGTGTGTAACTCTTATTGCCATATTTCCTGTCTGTCTCGAGCCTCTTTTTCGCGAAAGTCATAAACGATCTTCATATTATAATGACGCTTCCGGATTTCGAATTCTTTGCATTCGTTTGCGGTGCACTTTCATGCCCACTGGCTCCTGGCAATCCGAGAACTTGAGGTATTGCTCAGAATCGTTCATTAGTAATTAATTAACACCTTAGGGCTTTCTCTTACACCGATTATGTAGCTTGCCAGATTTATTTTATTGTTGTATTAACAGCATACTGTGACGTCAGTATTTACCGACTGTATATCACATATCTTTTCTCCAGATTGTTATTTCTAAACTAAAGAAGATATTTCGCTGAAATTTTGTAATAAAACGACAGAAAATATATCACCTCACGTCGATCACCGCCCTTTTATTATTGATTTTCTACGGAAAAGAAGTTTTTCACCAGTTTTTCATGCCCACTTTACAACAGATGGTGTACTAGAAAACAGTAATAAAAGTAAAGGTTTGAAAGATTTCTTTGTATTTGAAAAATTTTCTTTGAAAAATCTTAAGGCATTCAATTCCGATCATCAGTTTTGAAAATATTTCAATAAACAATTTTCTCAATTTTTCAAATTTTTCAGAATTTATTT
>CAJFCO010000349.1:7140-42205 GCA_904066015.1 Synergus gifuensis
ATATAAAATGCGATATATTTATCATTAGATGGATTATAAGACTCCATCAGACCCGGGACACTTGGTGAATTATGTTTATTTATCCTACAATATTATTTTGAAAATAAATATGGGGACAGGGCCGTAATGATAATGGAGGGGCACCTAAAAAATTTCTAAGTTCTCTTTATCCAACGCAATTAAGGTGGAAATATAGAAATTTTATTCAATAAGAAATTTCGCGAGGCATTTATATGCACATAAAAGCGAAACGCGAATGTTAAGGTAAATTTATATGCAATAAGTGCAGAATTTCAATGAATTTACATAAATAATATGTCGGAATCGCGATAACGGACGACTGTTATTGCTTATTTACTAGGTCGTTCAAGTTGCTCCCGGCCTAACAAAGAACCCAAACTATTTTTGTCTAACTTACTATTTATTCTTCAACATAGTCCCCTTTGAGCTCGATACACCTAGTCCAAGGATTTTCCAACATTGCGATGCCTTTTGAATAATAAGATTGCTCAAGGCTTTCAAAATAGCTCTCAGTTTTCCATTCGGCTTCTTCATTGGTCGTAAATCTCTGTCCTTGGAGCCATCTCTTTAAGTTTGGAAACAGATAATAGTCGCTGGGGGCTAAATGTGGAGAATACGGTGGATGAGGAAGCAATTCAAAGCCTAACTCATGTAATTTGGCCATGGTTTTCATCGATTTGTGAGCGGGTGCATTGTCTTGCAAAAAGATGCATTTTTTCTTGGAAAAATGTGGCCGATTTTTTGCGATTTCGACCTTTAATCGGTTCAGTAATGCACAGTAATAGTCACTGTTGATTGTTTTTCCTTTTTGTAAATAGGCGATGAACAATGCCCCTCGAATCCCAAAAAACTGACGCCAACACCTTCCCAGCCGATTGTTGAGTCTTGGGTCGCTTTGGTGCACTTCCACCGGGTCCTACCCATTCTTTGGCTGATTGTTTCGATTCTGGTGTGTAATGATGAATCTAGGTTTCATCACAAGTCACAATTTGACGCAAAAAATCAGACGGATTTCGTTTAAAGATGTCCAAACAATGCTGGGAAGTGCGAACACGTTCATGTTTTTGATCGATTGTCAGCAAACGCGGCACCCACCTTGCGGTTAGCTTTCTCATACCCAAACAATCATGTAAAGTTGAATGTACTGACCCAGCTGATATTCCTATGGCCTCAGTTATCTCACGCACTTTTACTTTTGGTTCATCCAATACCATGTCATGGATTTTTTGAACGTTTTCTGAAGTTGTCGCTGTTTTTGGTGCTCCGCCGGCGTGTTCGACTTTTGTGCACATTCGGCCTCTTTTGAACTCGGCAATCCAATATTTTACCGTTGAATACGATGGAGCAGATTCACCATAATATTTATCAAGCTTTTCTTTTGTTTCCTTTCCACTTTTTCCACGCAAAAAATAATGCTTTATCAATGCCCGAAATTCTTCTATTTCCATTTTTATGAAAATATCAAAACTGTTTTACTTTAAGCAAAAAATTTTAATTTCAAAAAACTCTAGCGTCACTATTAAGTCACAGATCCATCAGAAATGTATCGTGTAATCGTGTAATGGTTGGTATTTTAAAACTCGCGGTGCCATATACTGGAGGCCGAGAGCTTCTTGAACGACCTAGTATGTGACCACTTCTCTTGACAAAGTACCAAAATAAAATCAAAATGCATACTGCAGAACATCCAAACAAATGTGATAAACCTAAATAATGTTGAATTCAGATAAGTAGCTTACCAAACATATTGCAATAAAAATATGGGAGTACACCTTTTTCACGAAAACCTAAAACCCGAATATGAAAAAATACCAAAAAGATAATTACCCAAAATGCAAATTTCCGAATATATAAAATACTCGAGTTTTAAAATACTTCCAAATTTTTTTTTATTTTTGTTTAAAATTTCTCAAAATTTTTTAACAATAATTTTGAACAAAGGATATGAACGAACACTTTTTCTTTAATTTTTGGGCATTAAAATTTTAAGTTATTTCAATTTTCCTGAATTTCAGTTTTCGGTGCATTCTTGTTAATTTTGTATTTTTTCAGCATTTTTTCATATTTGGTATTTTAGGTTTAGGGGAAAGAGATATACAGTAAAATCTCCGTTTTTTCACTCATTGTTAGTAGAGACCGGAAACCTCAGTTTTGGTATCGAACTTACGTAGCGTCCCCTCAACCCTAAAAATCTCTTGTTTCGGGAACGTAACTATGTGATTGAATTCCCTAAATTCAAATTGAGTTTATATTGTGAGGTTAGTTGAAACGGCAAAGAAAGAACTTTTCATGATAAATTCTTAATACATATTTATATTTCGAAAAATTGACGATAATTACAAAAACGTGCGAAAAGGCAGATTAAACTCATGATTTGTCTTACAGCACTAACACATCATTGAGTGCCAAATCGAAGGTATTTTGCGTTGACATATCGAATGTTGCCAAATCGGAGATTTTAATGTAGTCCCTAAAATTACTCATTAGAGAATTATGTACAAAAGTCTGGAAGTCTCGTTTAGAATACCATAAAATACCAGAAAATTATACAATTTTACACAAATTTTCTTAATATTTTTCTGAATTGTATCTATTTCGACAATATCTAAAATATTCAAAACATTTTTTTTAAACTTATCTATATTCCTTTACTTTCTCACAACAGTTCCAAGCGTTAGTCCTTTCAAATATTTTAACATTTTCACAAAAAACCTGAGAAATATACTTCCATTTTTTAATTGCTTCTAATTTTCAAAAAAATCTTAAAAGTTTTTTCGAAATCTTTTAATTATTTTCTTGAAGTTCGAACATTGTACAATCTATTATTGTATAAATTATAAAAGTCGAACAATTTTTCTTTATGACTTTTTTGGATAAAAAAAAATTGAATGACTTATAAAATTTTGAAAATCCAAAAAAATGAAAGAAAACTTAAATTAGAAGCCCAACAACGCACGATATGAAAAAAAGTCTAAAGATGAAAAATGTTTCTTTTTGAACGCCCTATATGATCCGTATGACAACTTCTTGAATTTCCTTAAAAAATCGAAAATTCAAAATTTGAGCCAAAAAACGCTAGATGCAGAGAAAATGATAAGAAACATAATTATTCGCCTTAAAAAGATCTACAAGTTCTCCTTCGGCCATTTTTCAATAGGATGAGTAGTTTTCGTTTTAATCGTGAAAAATATTGTTAAACAGAGCCGAGCGCGGAGAGCGAGGTTTAAATCAAATATCAAGCGCGAAGCGCGAGTGCCCTGATGAGAATGTGCTCCTTAAGGTCGATAGAACCTTAAGTAAACTAGTTCACTTTTGCATTCAAAGCTGTAATTTAATTTAATTTAATTAAATTTTAAAAAATATAAATTACAAATATAAAAAAATAAATTAAAATATAAAAATATAAATTATATAATTTAATTAAATCAAAAAAAAACATATCTTCAAGCGTCCTGTAAAAAACAAGCTTCACTAAGGGCACAAGCGCGCGAAGCGCGCAACACGGAGCGCGAAGCGCGACGATCGAACTATATTCGACCCCCCGCGCGCCGTAGGCGCGCTCATTTTTGCGAGCGAAGCGGGCAGATTTTTAAATATGAAATTCAAATGTTTATTACAAAAAATCGTATTTTAACATTAAATCGTCAATCACTCAGTATCAGAATAATATTGCGGAATTTTTGCGACATTTCGTTTCGAACGGGTAATGCGACTTGGCCCTGCCTTTGGTTCGACAAATTTTGCTGGTCTACCTCTCTTAGTAGCTGTTTTTTTTTATGTTTTAGAAAGAGGTTTTATAGAAAATGTAATATATTTGGCTAAATATATTATGAGAAATTTATATATTATAATTATTTATTTCAAAATAAAATCTTTTCAATTTTTATATATAATAATTTAAAAATCCAATAACAGTTTTTTATTAAAATATAAATTTATATATATATATATACTATTATAAATAATTTATTAATTCATTTAACGACATTTAATATTTATATTAATTATAAATAATTCTTTCATTTATTTAGGATTTAGCAAAATATATTACAGTTTCTATAAAAACTCTTTAAACGTTTTGTTTTTCTCGTTTCCGCTTGTAGACTCGCACAATTTTGCTAAAAAAAGAATTTAAAAACTAAGATAAGGTGGCTTTTTCGCCCCACCGTATAGTTGGCTTTTTCATCCCATAACCTATTTTCTGAGATATTGCTAAAACATTCTGAATTAAGTGGATTACGAAGAAAATGAACCCATATTTCTCGTTCAGAACACTATTTTGATTCAGAAAATATTCGCCAGAAATTTTTTTCACCAAAATTTGAAGCGGTAAAAGGAAATAAATCTTGAAAAATTATTTTGAGAAAATGTGGTGTTTTACAAACCACCGTTCACAGAATTTGTGAAGTTGGCTGATATATTTATTCATATTGCCATTTGTGCGCCTTCTAGTGGCGATCTCAAAAAGTACATTGCGAAATTGCTGAGCATCATTGTTATCAAATCATAATCAAATGACTTTTTCGCCTCGTGGCTTTTTCGCCCCACTCTACTCTATGAACTAATTTTTCAGTAAACACTGACAATAGAGTCTTATATACCTCGACTCTTTCGAATTGCATATAATCTCTCGATCTTATCTTAGATCCCTTAAAATACTTTAAGAAATTTTTGAAATCGCCAAAAAATCTTTTGAAATTCATTGAAATACCTCGAGTTTCTTGGAATTATTTTTAATCTTACTGATATTCAATTAAATCGCTTGAAATTTTTTTTACTCTGAATCTGCATGTGTATTTTCTTTCAAAAATATTTTATTGTTTTCTCCAAACGTAAGAAATAAGTTTTAACGAAACAGTCGAAAATTTTTAAAAATAAAGTTGACGAAATATGTTAATAAAAAATATAAAACTTCATCGAGAAAGTTAAATGTTGATTCACCAGAAAGAGAGTAAGTGCGTCAATATAAGTTTGTCTTACTGTCGTAATTAAATTCCGGTTATTTTAGGAAATCATTTACGTTCCCTCACGTACTTAATTGAGTGGTTTCTACGTGCTATCATAACAAAAGGAAGAAGGATTTGATACAGTTCGGACAAGAAAATTGTTTTGGAGAATTTCAAACATTTAAATGAAATTAATTGCTCTTGGACAAACAATTCATCACCTTCCATCATGAAATTAGACTTTCAGAACGTTGAATGCGACAAATGTTGGACAAAAAAAGCAGACAGTCCAGTAGTTTATACCTTAATATTTTAATAAATAATGTTCCTAATATATTAATTAATTGTTAATTAAAATATCTCTATAATTATTAATTATTTAATGAATATTAATTATATCTTAACGTCAAATTCGATGATCTTACGATAATAGATCATATTCACATCCGTAACATTTAGTTATCATATAAGAATTATGCCTGTAGTACATTTTTTTTTTAAATAATAGCAATTGTGATCCGCGCGCTCTGCGCACGATTAATGTCTCGTTTTGGCACACCTTATGCTAGTATACAAAATAATTGAGAAATTTAAAATTTTTGAATTATAGAAACTTGTAATCTCTTGTCTAATTTCAAAAATCTCCATAAGTTTCGTAAGATTCTTTAAAATCTCTTTAATATCCTTCAAAATTCTTATTAAAATCACTTAATATCCTATATAAAATCGCGTAAGATCCCTTACAATTATTTAAAACCCCTGAAATGTCATGAAATAAATTAAAATTCCTGACAATCTAGTAGAATTTCGTAAAACCCCTTGAAAGTCCTTAAAAAATAACTTAATATCTCATAAAATATCGTAAAATATCTTACAAGTATTTAAAATTCCTTGAAATTCCGTCAAATCTCTCGAATCCCTTAAAAGTATTTTAAATTACTTAATAACCTGTACAATATTTTAAAATCCCTTTAAGGGGTTAGTACCAAAGAAAATTTTTGAAAAATCGATTTTCTAAAAAGTGCAAATTCTTATAAGAAATATATGTAGAATTATTGGGTTAATCGTTATTTTGGTCATAAATATCGAGAACAGGTCAAAAAACGCAGTGAAATCCGCAGTTAAATACAGGGGTTCCCATTAAAAGAATCGCCTTGACCTTGAAATGACCTTAAAATTTGAACTCAAGGTCAACATTGATGGCACAGCTAAATGGCTCTCTCGATTCTGATCAACATTTGTCTAAACCATTTTTTCGTAGAAAAAGTATTTTAGAAGGTACTTATAGATTAAAATGTTAGAAGGAAAACTTTAAACGCGTTTTTCTCGAAACGTTTTTCAACCCGGTCGCCATGATTCAGAAAAAACTATTGGATCGATCGAGCTGATTTTAAAAAATTAATTAAGCATAACTTTCTTATTTTTCAATGAAATGCATTAACCATATAGGTTGATCAATTAGTCTGAACACAAAGAATCTTCATTTTCCTTACACCAGCTTTAAATTTTTATTATGTATTTGAGAATTTATATTCGAAAAATTAATTTTTAACAATACAATTAACCATAACATCCTTATTTTTTAATGAAATTCATTAATCATATAGGTCAATCGATTCGTTAAGTTGAAAGGAATCTTCATTTTCCTTACATCAGCTTTCAATTTTGAATATTTAAGAAGTTATAGTGGAAAAATAAATTTTACGAAAATTATAAAAGTACACGACTTGTACATGGTGGTCGAGAAGCAAACAAAAGGCCGTCTGAAACACCTATAAAAAGTGAATGTGGCATGCTTTTTTTGGTACCGAGGAGTGTTCAAAAAATTTTGAAACAAAATCTCGTCAGATCCTGTTAGCGAGAAAATCACTTTTTTGTTCAGTCGAAAGTACCAAATATCGGTTTTTTAAGAATATCTCCTCAGGGATGTATTTTATCACAAAAGTTGTTCTGATATGATTTATAGAGAATTAAATTTCCTTCAAAATAGGCCATGGAACTTTAAAAAATATCCATTGGTTACCGAGATACAGCGCATTTTAGTGAAGTCAATTAGTGGAAAAAATCGGGTTTTCCGAGATAACTTCTCAGAAATTTAACTCGCCATAATATGATTACCGGTGTTGGTAGAGGACTCAATTACCTTCAAAATGAGCACCTGGGCGTTCAAAAAGGTTCAATAGCCACTGAGATATAGTGTGTCAAAGTTGACCCTGTTTGTCATTTTTCGCGAAAATCGTTGAAAATAAGTTTTTCAAAAATTTCTCATGTCTTACGGTGCTAAAAAAAAGGTGACTCAAAATCTGAAAAAATTTTATTTGTATGTAAATCATAGACTGGTACGATATATATATATTTTTTTTAATGTTATTTCAACAAAGCGGTTGGGATACCGGAAATCACATCAGTTCTGATGTGGGAGTGTAAAAAGTCTCTCAACCAACTTTCAGAAAACAATATGGTGGCCCTAATATGGGTCCCTGGTCATTCAGGGATCAAGGGCAATTAGAAAGCAGATCAACTAGCGAAAAAAGGAGCAGCAAATAGGCCGATCGGCCTAGAACCCTTTCTAGGCCTGGCAGCCTGCTGTACCAGGCTGGAGATCAAAAACTGGATGGTACAACAGCACCACAAGTACTGGGTGCAGGTGAAGGGATGTAGGCAGGCCATGGACATAGGAAAGAAGGGACTAGGCATGTACTCTTCAAACGGGCGAGGGGGGTGAATCCCCGGGAGAGGGGAAAATTCCATGAGTGGGGAGAGCCGCCATCTCACGGTGTCCAACTGACGAATGTTCTATTGCTTGAATCGTAGAAGGAACGTTTGAATGGCCATGAAGAAAATATAAACATGTGGGCGCTTTGGGCACCAAGAAATGGTGGACTTCCCCCCTCATTGACTCATCCCCACAATGGCATACTTGCAGGGCCCCACGGGGGTGGTCCGCCTCACCCGAACTGTTCAACCAACCAACCAACCAAATAGTGGAATAAATATGCGAAATTTCATCAATTTATCTATACGCGTTCTAAAGATACTGCGGGATCGTTAAAAGCGTCACACACACACACACACACACACACAATATGTTCAAAACTAGCCGTGAAGTTGTATCAACTTTTGTGCTCATTCAATGAGCATTTTGCTTCCTGTAAGCAAATATGATTTGCTTCCTCATAGAGGAAGCATTTAAGTATTCTTTACAACAGCATTAAATTTTGATTATTTGAGAAGTTATATTCACAAAATTCATTTTCGAAAATTACACTAAACCACAGCTTTCTTATTTTTCAATGAAATGCATTAATCTTATAGGTCAATCGATACGTCTCGACGGAAGGAAGGAAGGAAGGAAGGAACCTTTATTTTTCTTACGTCAGCTTCGAATTTTGAATATTAGAGAAATTATAGTTGAAAAACTAATTTTTGAAAATTTAATAGAACCATAACTTTGTTATTTTTCAATGAAATTAAATAATATTATAGACCTGTTACGTGATCGTAACTAATTAATATTCCTACGCTTTAATTTGTCAAAACTAATTTAATGTAAACAGAGACACGCGTAAGAAATCAATAGGAGAGAAATATAAGTAGTCGATGGAAGACCAAAAGAGGGACGATTTCCCTCTTTGGAAGCAAAACATCTGGAAACCATTACCAACTCGGGAGAATAACTTACGACCCATATACTCTCCTTGACATAAACGACCTGATGTAGACGGAACCCGATTAGGTCATGAAACCCCTTCATCGTGAGATCATGGAGGAATATCTCCCTATAACAGGAGGGAATCTGATTTCCCTCGAATTTTTGGGGAAGAAGAATACGGATATAAAAGGATGCGAAAGTCTAACCCGACCAGTCTAATTCGCAGCTTCTATCTGATCAGTCTAACCCAGTCAGTCTAACCCGACCAGTCTACTATCTACATCCGCATCTATCATCGAATCAGTCTCCGGTGTTCAGTCAATCTTTAGTCAGTCTTTAATCAGTCGTCGGTCATCTGTTCATCTTCGTGTGAGTGATCAGCAGTTTTTGAAATCAGACTCCGGACCTATATTATAGGCCCGTCAACCTTCTGGATAGCAGTGCGCGGTATTCGTGTTCGATACCCCGATCAAGTCTCTAGTCAAGGTCTCTGACACATCGAGAAAAGCGGCTGGACTACCTGGGAGAACCTTTGAGGCTAACACCATTAAAATTAGCAAAGGAATAATCAAAACCCAAGACAAGTAAGTTTCCATTACTTCTAATCACCGCATTTCACCTTTTAAAGTACTTAAAGAGTCTTATCTGAACGTTCTTTCTAGGACGATCTCAGAAGTCTGGAAGTTCCTTCTTATGGTCCATCACTCTCTCTCTCTCTCCCTTACATCGTCTCTCTACAATTTTGTACTTGATAAATAAAGATAATTGTTTATAATCTGTGTCTAATTCTTTGGCTTGATCTCGTCCCTAATTCACTAACGTGGATTTAAAACGAGAACTGTTAGGGTAATTGGCTATTTTATAAGTCTCTCCAGGACATAACAGGCCAGTCGATTCGTCTCGATGCAAGGAACATTTATTTTCCTTACGTCAAGTCAATATTTTGATTATTTGAAAAGTTATTGTCGAAAAATTAATTTTTGAAAATACAATTAACCATAACATCCTTATTTTTTAATGAAATACATTAATAGGTCAATACGTCAATCGATTCGTCTCGACACGAGGAATCTGTATTTTCCGTACATCAGCTTTCAATTTTGAATATTTGATAAGTTATAGTGAAAAAATGAATTTTACGAAAATTATAAAAGTACACCAAACTTGTAAAATTAAATATGTTTTTAAACCCTTGTAAGAAATTCAATTAGGTATATAATGGAATAACTATGCAACATTTCATCAATTTATCTCTACACGTTTTCAAGAAATTGCTGGATCGTGACATACATCCGTACACACACACACACATACGGACAATTTTTCAGGACATCATGTTAGATATATTGACCTTAAAATATGTTGAAAAAAACCTTTTCTAGGAAACTGGATATTGTCACCACTACAAAGCTTCCTCTATGAGGAAGCAAAAACCTGTTTTTAGATAGTGGATTTTTGTCACCACTACAAAGCTTCCTCTATGAGGAAGCAAAATTGTTCAAAATAAGCAATATCAGCACAAGCTTAGGTAATGTTTCTACGCAAAAATCAACTCGATTCGTTAATTATTAACAGAAAAACGACAAGTTGATTGTTGTAAATTGATTCTTTCCCTCGATCGCCGCGTTCAGTGGCGTTTAGTGCGTCATCCGCTCTCTTCGGTCTACTGTGCTGAATCGGGCCTAGCGTAGAGGCAGTTCTGCAAATCTTACCTGATTTTGTTTCCCCGACACCGATCTTCTTTTGTTCTTTCTTCAGTTATATGACTGATTCCTCACAGTATAGAGAAATTTTTTCGTTGAGGAATAAGTAGTGGTTTAGATTTGAAATTCGTTATTGTGTAGAGTTGAACAGTTTATCTTGTGCTTTCATTGGCTTTGTCACTTGAATTTGTTCTCTTGTCGTATTCATTTTTTTTCTCATCTGAAGTTGTTATTTCGATTTTTCTTTGTTTTTGTCGGCTTTCAGATTGGTTCTCACGACCTTCTTTCTTTTATATAAGCAGTGTATTTTTTAGTAGTATATGTAGAACTGTTTATTATTCTATTGATAAGTCTTCCTATCCTAAAAAATGTCTGCGTCACTAAAAAATTTTAAGGATCCTAAGTGTGCTGGTTGCTGTAAATCGTTGAGCAAATTCCCGGGTATAGAAAAAGAATTTTAATTGAAGAAGCTATGTTTTTTAGTAGTGAGCTTCAGCGGAGGATTGTTGTGAATGACATCTTGTGTTCGAAATGCCGGGTTTCTCAATATAAAAAACAAAAGCTTATGCATGATGTTGAAAGTACAACTTCCGAAGAAGATAGGAACGATCTTGAAACCTGAAACAGATCCTGATATCTGAAACCTATTAATGAAGAAGCAGAGCTCGAAAGAATTGAACTTCCTATTCAAAGAACAGTCTTGACACACAAATATTGTTGTGTCTGCTGATAGACAACCGATTTGACTGTGATACCATAAAAAGCTCGTACTCAGCCTTATATTGGAAGAAAAATCTATATACCAGCAAGAAATCGATATTGTCGGAAGCAGTTGATAAAAGATAGATTTTACAATGAATATCTTGGTCTTTTGAAGGTATCCTCTAATTCATCAAGTCTCAATTTTTCCGATTTGAGTAGAATTATGGAGAATCTTTCTATCAAGTGTGATTCTACACTTTTCGAAAAAATTGGAGATTTCAGTCTCTCTGAGAAGCAACTTCTAGTGTTTACTGATTTGAATTGGGAACAAATTATACAATTGAGAGGAATGATTACTTCAATAAATTTTGCTTAAAAAAAACTTGTAATCCTATTTTTATTTTGAACAATATGTTTTGATAAAATAGAACTGGTTCTTGGAAATCAGAAACGAGTATACGCCAATGTAAATGCAAAATTGAGAACGAAGAAATCTTTTCTAAAACAGAGTCAGAAAGAACATCACAACGGTCGAACACCTCTATTAAATGTTCCGGGATTTGATCCAGTTAAAGGCTTTCTTCTCGACTACATGCATTTACTATACATTGGGGTAATGAAGTTATTATTGGAAGAATAGCTTTCAGGAAAAAATCAGCTAACAAAAATAAGTGCATGTCAACGAGAACATTTACGTCAAATATTTTTATACCTGACGAAGGTTCCTGATGATTTCCAAAGAAAAGTATTTGACTTAGACGATTTGTCAAACTGGAAAGCGACCCAATTTCGATTTTTTCTCCATTACTCTAGTGTTGCGTGCCTTCGCGAAGTTTTAAAAAAGACATATATGATCATTTCATGCAGTTGTTTATAGCTACTCGCATTCTTTGCAGTTCTGAACTAGCAGTCAAGTACACTGAGTACGCCAGTTCTTTATTAAAATCCTTTGTGAACCTATTTACAACTTTTTACGGAGAAGATTCGCAAAACATTGTCATCCACAACCTCATCCATCTTGCTGATGATGTAGAATACACGGGGGTGGAGTTGCCAGCGATCTCGGCTTTCGTCTTTGAAAACTGTCTGCGTTGGATTAAAGATCTAATAAGAGGAAGAAGAGAATCTCTTCATCAATTAGTACGACGTATCGCAGAAATATATTCTGGCCCTATGGCAAAAGATCTTCCAGAAGTTAAACATCCGCTGTGTAAGCGCCTATGTAAAAAGAACGATCTAATCGTGAAAATGATTAAGGGGGTCGTCTCATGTGACAAGCGTTTTTCTTACACTTTTTTATGAATTTTTTGTGACGAATAATACATGCCAAATTGTCCGGGTTTTTTGGGTATATTTACGAACTAGTCAACAGTCATTATAAATTTTTTCACGTTAAAATGTACAGTCAAATCGACTGTAGACATCTGGATTGACATCGGTGTTAAAAAAAAAGTTAGGGGATGGTCAAAACGATTCCAGCTGTTATATTGATCTGAAATTAAAAAATCACTGACCGTTTTAATTGGTAGATCTGTGGCTATAGCCGGAACCAGAATTGAGTCAAAATTTTGAATATTTTTTTTTGTGAACTGTCAAACATAAAAACACGATTTTCATCATATTATTTTTTTATTTTTTAAATTTAAAAAAAATAAATATAGATATCAGAATGATTCTGGTTCACGCTAAAACTATAGATGTCCTGAGTATACCATAAAAATTTGAGCCCAACCGGTAAATTAGTTTTTGAGATATCGTGTTGACCGTTGTGAAAAATGACGTTTTGAAAAAAACGCGTTTGAAAGTTTGAGTATGAATGAAATAATAATCTCTTGATTTAACATCAGTCTGCTATGCCTGGTCCATATAAGACCAGTTAAATGTTAAATGTTAAATGTTAAATGTTAAATGTTAAATGTTAAATGTTAAAGTTATTTAAATGTTAAAGTTAAATGTTAAAGTTAAATTTTAAAATTTAAATTTTAAATGCAAAGACAAAACTGAAATGTGATAAGTGTACCAGCGCACCCGAATGCGTCTGCTACTATCTATATCTGCCACTTCTTGACTAATCCGAATTGCCAAAAATCCTTTCACACACACATTCTAGATGTATTTAGGAAGCGATTTGTGCAAAAAAAAATCGATTTTTTTGACCCATCACATGAGACGACCCCCTTAAGGGTGCTTCTCATGATAATAAAGGCAACGTGAGACGTTTAGTTTACAATAATATGATTATTGAATCTTCTGATCCAAACAACGTTGTACAATTAGATAGCAAAAGAGTTATTCGCATTTCGAGTATTTCGTACGCTTTTGATGGATCTATTGCCCTTAAGGGTGTTGAAACATCAAAATAAAACCTCTTTCACTACCCGTGTAATTATGAAGTAGTAGGCGTCTACAAATTACTTCCTGATGCTAAAAAAATTAAGACCTTCGATGTTTGCCAAATTAAAAGGAAATGTGTCGTACTAACTGTTGATGGCAAGCAATTTGCTGTTTCTATGCTTCACGATTCTTAAGTGATCCAAATAATAAAATGGAAGTATTTTAAATTCTTTAAATTTATGTAAGTAGTTGTTTTTAGACTGGGTTGCAAATCACCAAATTTTTATCCTGAATATGTAATACAATTTTTTGTTTGTTTTTGGTGTTTCTTTCACATTGTTTCAAAATTTTTATTTTGCTTTATTTTTTGCAGAATTCGTTTTTTCGAGTAAATAATATTCTAAACATTTTTTTACAAATTAGTTTTGTTTCAGGTCGACCTAAATGGCAGACATAATCAAATTTAAAGAAGAAACTACACAGGTTGTTATATTATGTGTTGGAAATAATGAAAACGACAAAAAAGTAGTCGAACTTGTTCCAATATCATGGCTAGAATTAAACAAGAACAAATGGTTTTGCTTCTATCCGAACGAATTAGGCTACGTGTTTGTGGAACAATGGGTGCCTGAAAATAAAAAACCGGACAAAGAAAGCTGGCAACAATTTGAAGTAAAAATTATAAAAGAAGCTGGTAAGTAATATTTTTAAACTTAATGGTAGATATAACTTTCCACATATGTTATTCACAAGAATGTTGTTCGAATCTTTAATATAACTAATTTTTTGCAGACAGCCACAGCCAGTGGATTAGAAGACTGGCTTATACGTTTGTTTCGGAACACGTGGAAAGCAGCAGCCAAAAGTAAAGGTTTTGTCGTTTTTAATATAGAAAGCTTGTAAAGTAATGTTTTTACAATTAGTAAAAAATAAGAATGTTAATAACGACATATTTCAGATGAAATCATGAAGAAATCCAGCACAAAAAGGCCGATGACACGATCGAGTTCAGAATGTTTAGAATTTTCTACAAACCTAGCAAAAAAGGTGAAAGCAGATTCAACATCTGTGACATCAATGGTATATCGAATATTTAAATAATTATTGTTAAGCTGTTGAAAAATATATATACTTGGTGTTTTTTTTGTTATCTTGAGACATCGAAATATCTCAAAAAATACGCATCCTACGGGACAAATGTTCCTAATAAAAACATTTTATTATCGAGGGGGAAAATAACTCTGCCAAAACTTGCCCCACCCCGCCCCCCATGAGGCTGAGGCGAGGGTAACTTTGTAATTTTAAATGGCAACTCCAATTTTTTATAACAGATTCAGATTCTCCGTCAAAAAATACGTAAGTTTTATTTGATTCATTCTTTTCAATTCGCGATACATGGAGCTGCAATTGCGTAAAATGTAATTGTTGAACATTTCAAGGACCTCGATGAGTTTCGACGCTTCTCACCATCGGGGTGCTTGATTTGGGTGAGTCTCCTCGCCTCTCACCATCGGGGGATCGTAAGGCAATGCAGAAAATTTTGATGCCGAATTTGTTATCTTAGCTACTGAAAATACGCAAATATGTCTCTTTTAGCTAGCGAAAATGGAGCCTCTGTAGAAACTCTAGTTTTTCTCAGTTTTTCCCTTTTTTTCCCTAGGCTAGGGAAAATCCGAGGTACTGCAGAAAACTTCTTGTCAGATATAAAATCTGCAGTTAAAAGTACGGAAAGACATCAGCTTTTCCGTGCCCAAACAAAAGCTCAATTAAGCCTCAAGTTTTGCACATATATGCACTTTTTCCCTTAAGCTAGGGAAATTCTCAGGTACTTCAAAAAAATTCTAAAGTCAAATTTGAACTAAAAGCGACCAGAAATATGTAGGAACGATGTTGTCTGATTAACTTTTTCGAGGATAAATATAACTGCCACGGAGCCGGAAACTTTCCAAAATTTCACACATTTACCCTAGGCTAGGGGAAAATAGTAGGGTCTAGGGAAAATTCTAAGGCCGAATTCGGATTCAGCAGCTCAAAATCCATAAGGGTTGCTTTGTCACATGTAAAGTTCAGACACTTTTTTTTTTGTGGGCCTGTGAAATCTAATATAAAAAATTCCCTAGTCTATGGAAAACCCGGGGTACTGCAAAAAACTTCTTGCCAGATATAAAAAGTACGGAAAGACATCAGCTTTTCCGTGCACAAACAAAAGATCCGTTAAGCCTCAAGTTTTGCACATTTATGCACATTTTTCCCTAGGCTAGGGAAATTCTAAGGTAATTAACAAAAATTCTAAAGTCAAATTTGAAGTAAAAGCGACCCGAAATATGTAGGAATGACGTTGTTCCATTAACTTTTACGAGGATAAATATAACTACAACAGAACCTGAAACTTCTAAAATTCACACATTTACCCTAGGCTAGGGGAAAATTGTAAGGTATAGGGAAAATTCTGAGGCCGGATTCGCATTCAGCAGGTCAAAATCTATAAGGGTAGCACATTCAGATGTAAAGTTCAAACCACTTTTTTTTTGTGGCCCTGTGTAATCTTACCCAATATAACTCAAAATCTTAATATTCAAGTAAAATCGACTGTAATCGAATCAAATTTTACAGAAAGATCTAAATCATGATACGAAGAAAATCAATTGCTCGAAATGCAAAATTCTTGATGCCCAACATCTACTGGTTTCATACCAATAGTTCGATGTTGTTTATTGTTGTATTTGGAAACGAGGGTGGGTAAGATGTCTATCCACTTATAATCACCTTGCAAACTGAATTGCGGCCACATTAAATTCTTGAGTGTGCGATTGAATCCTTCAACAATTGATGCCTTTGGATTCACAGGCCGACAAAATTTGACAAAGGTCCGGAACCAGAGACCGGACCTAGTATACCCGAAGGCTTTTGCTGCGCTGAATCCGAATCCGACCTCAGAAAAATTCCAGCACCCTCAGTTTTCGAGATATTCTAACCTAAAAGGGTTAAAAACCTGTCATTTTGATGTTTTCGAGGCCCCGTAACATCGCGAAAAAATTTTTTTTCCACAAACTGACAACGGCATTGTAAAGAACTACTCTTCACCTTCAAAATTCGATCCCTATCTTTTTGATAAGATTTTTCGTATAAATCTAATCTATGTTTACTTTAAAGCGCTTTAACATAAACAACCGCAACTCGTACTCCGAGCGACGAAAGAAACAGGTATGGTTGGCGATGCAGAACAAAATATTTCCGTCGAAAATCGTTATCGTTCATTTGTAACGAATCATAACTTACTAATTAAACACGTAGAATCACGAAAACGAACAAATGAATATTGCTATGTGAAATGGCGCTAGAGCGACAGTTATGTTCGGGAAACAAATGAAGATGACAAGAGATTCTTGCGATAATAATAAAATCACAATGAATTGTAAGATCATAGATTCTACTTAGTGCACTGTTTCACTCTACTGCAAAGACACCTATGATCTTACAATTCATTGTGATTTTATTATTATCGCAAGAATCTCTTGTCATCTTCATTTGTTTCCCGAACATAACTGTCGTTCAAGCGCCATTTCACTTTGCGATATTCATTTGTTCATTTTCGTGATTCTACTTTGTGCACTGTGCAGGCTAACGGTTTAATCACATGCAAGTCTTGTACGACCAATAATACCTCATTCATTGTAAATTTTCATCGCAAAAATGAATTCCAGGTTACCTTGTGCTCAGAAAATCGAATCATTCTGTTATGTTTGTGGCAAGTTTGAAACGAAGACTTACCGCCGGTCGATTAATGATTCTATCAAAGATATGTTTTTCAAATGTTTTAAGTTCTCTATGACTAATTTTGATAAGCCGTGGGTTCCCAAATCAATTTGTAATTCTTGTAGAGTAAGTATGCTAAAGTGGGATGATAAAAGCAGCAATACGGTTGTTGTTATCAGACCAACGATCTGGCGTGAGGCATTAGATCACGATAAAGACTTATTTTTGCACGTGCAAAACAAGTGGGTTCAATAAGCACAGTTTGCATAAAATCAAATATCCTGAAGTGAAAAGTGTGACAGCTGCGGAATTCGGGATTAGAAGTATATCAGATAAAAAATCTGATCAACCAGCAGCTGATTCAATGGATATTGATGCAGGTGAATATAAATTTGAAGATAGCAGTTCTGATGACGAGGGTCCAAAACTTTTTGATCAAGCGGGATTAGATGATTTTATTCGGGATCTCAATCTTCCGAAAGATAAAGCTGAGCTTTGTGCTTCAAGGCTAAAAGAAAGAAATCTATTGTTACCCGGAATAAAAGTGACAATATACAGAAAACGAGAAGAAATGTTTATTCAATACTTTTCTATGGATGAAGATATGGTTTACTGTAATGATATCGAAGGGTTAGTCAATCTATACATAGCTGACTTATATAGGCCGGAAGACTGGCGCTTATTCATTGACTCCTCCACGGAAAGTCTAAAAGCTGTTTTATTACACAACGGAAATAAGTATGCGGCTCTTCCTGTCGCCCATTCAACTATTATGAAAGAATCATACGCCAGCTTTCAATTACTCCTTCATCTGATAGAATACGAAGCGCATAATTGGCTGATCTGTGGTGACTTTAAGATGATTAATCTTATATTAGGAATGCAATCGGGAAACACGAAATATCCAAGCTTTCTCTGTCTCTGGGACAGTCGCGCGAGAGATAAGCATTGGGTAACCAGAAATTGGCCTGAAAGGGCAGAATGGAAAGTTGGTGATCATAACGTGATTCATGAAAGTCTTGTTGATAGAAAGCGAGTATTGCTGCCACCACTCCACATAAAATTGGGTCTGGTGAAACAATTTACCAAAGCTTTGAATCCCGAAAGTAAATGTTTCAAATACATTCAATCTACATTTCCTAAATTGAGTGAAGAAAAAATTAAGCAAGGAGTTTTTGTTGGACCTGACATAAGAAGACTGATGAAAGATGACGAATTCATAAAAACCATGGATCCAAAGGAAAAAAATGCATGGTTGAGTTTTACAGACGTAACACAGATTTTTGGGAAACAACCGAGATCCAAAATACAAAACAATTGTGTCGACTATGTTAAAGAATTTCAAAGCACTGGGTTGTCTAATGAGTCCTAAAATACATTTTCTGAAATCGCATTTGAACTATTTTTCGGAAAATGTAGGGAAATTCAGCGAAGAAATGGGTGAACGTTTCCAGCAAGTCTTTCATGAGAAAGAAAAACATTACCAAGGTAGATGGAATGAGAGAATGATGGCAGACTATTGCTGGTCTTTGAAGAGGGAGGACAACGACCCGACAAGTCATAAACGTAAATCTCTTCAGCGATCCTTTGAAATAAAAAGAAAACGTTTCCACACAAAGTCGACGTAAATTCATACGCTCAAAGATTCAATACTCAACGATTGGGAAAATTAGGTTATGGTGGCAGAGGGCTATAGCGGAGTAGGTAACAAGGATCGGGGGTTAAGGAAATCGGATTGTAGGGGTCTTAGTTTAATGATTCACAGGTAACCGGGCTTGGGGGTTAAGGAAATCAGCTTATCGGGGGTCTGGGGTTATATGATCATGTAACAAGCTGTGATAGACATAGTTTTGCTACTTTCATTCCCTGGGCAAATATTTTTATAGTAAAATTGATATCCGTGAAAAGTGAAATTTTTCATATTTGAATCCGCCATATCTCGGCTATGAAAAATCCTATCAAAAAGGTAGGGATCGCATTTTGAAGGTGAGGAGTAGTTCTTTACAATGCCGTTGTCAGTTTGTGAAAAGAAAATTTTTTCGCGATGTTACGGGGTCTCGAAAACATCAAAATAATGGGTTTTTAACCCTTTTAGGTTAGAATATCTCGAAAACTGAGGGTGCTGGAATTTTTCTGAGGTCGGATTCGGATTGAGCGCAGCAAAAGCCTTCGGGTATACTAGGTCTGGTCTCTGGTTCTGAGAATTGTTGGCATGTGTTATCTTGGATCGTTAAAATGTATTCATTTCCTTTTTCAGTAACTGGTAGTGGACCAACAATGTCCATAGAAATCTTTTCAAAAGCTGTTCCTGGAGTTTCTGTGATAATCATGGGTTCCTTTGTCTTAACTATAAGAAGTTTCTTTATTTGACATTTGAGACATGTATGAATATATCTTTGAATATCAAGTTTCATATTAGGCCAATAGTAATTTTCTCGGATTCTATTATAAGTTTTTTTTACACCTTTATGTCCTCCTACAGCTGAAGAATGTGCTTCTTCTATTAATTGTGATTGTTGTTCTTTAGTTTCAAATTGAGTGATTCCATTGCATATTATAATTTTTATTGATGTGTTTGTAAAAACGTTAGTGAGTATAGTTACTATTGCTTTCCATTGAATATTGTTTACTTGAGATTTTTTCGCTATGCTAATTGTTCGTAGTTTTAAATTTTGTGCTTTTGAATATAAAGAGTTGATTGTTAGTTTAATGTTATTTAATGTTTGAGATAAACTTTCTTTATTTTCGGATTCTATGGGTAAGGCAAAATGGTATAGTTGTCCGCGACGAAATTCTTCTGCATTTCCTATAGATAAATTTGTAAATTTTGGTAGTTCATTTCGTTTAAATAAACTTTTAGAACCGTTATCTCTAGGTTCTCCGTTGGTAGTGATGAAATAAGTATAGTTGTCCTTCCTCATAGTGAGTTGGTCTTGGCATTCTATTATATTCTGGGTTGTCGTAAATTTTTCAGCCGGCAGGTCAGTTTCTGCAGGGGGCGGTTCTGCTGGTGGTCGCCTTTTAATGTTTTCCGTAGTCGGATTTTCTATTTCGGAATTTACTTTATTAGAGATGATTATTTCATGTAGCTCGTTGAAGATTTCTTCATCTGAATCTTCGAAATGGTTTATTTCTTTATTTCCCTAAAAATTTTTGCCATCTTCGAAATTTTCATCGAGAAGTTCTGAATCGTCTGAAATGTAATCTTGTTCTGGATCATCGTCCAGTAAAATATTTTTGTTAAATTCTGGATCGGAGTCGATTAATTCTTTTTCTTCATTTGTGTTCTTATTTTTCATTTTCTTACATTTTGTCCTTTGATTTAGTTTCTTCCTTATTGTGGAGTTATGTGTAATAATCTTCTTGGGTCTGCCTCCTCTTCCTCTTATGCACTGTGGCTGGAAAGTCTGGGCTTGTATTTGTAGTTTTCTTCTTTTGATTTTCCTCGTCTTCGGAGGTTGTATATTCTTTGTATATTTGTTTATTCACTTCGTCTTTATTTAATTTCTTTGTTTGGCTTCTGGTTTTCATTATATTGACCTTTGAGTCCTTTATTGGGGTATTTTTCTTCCCAAATTTTGTGATTGTAGCTTCCGAAGGTCCGGGCTCGCCATCTGAATTTGTTTCTTTACTTGAGGGTAAATCGTCCTCGAAGCCTGAAATTTGATTGGTGGCTTTTATAATTTTGGGCTCACCATTATTTTTGATTATTTCATTTGAGAGATTTATTTGATCATTGTTGTGTTTTTCAATTGGATTTCGTGATAAAGCATCGGCATTTACATTGATTTTACCGGCCTTGTGGACAATGTCGAATTCATATTCTGCTAATTTTAATCGCCAGCGTGTTACTCGTGAAGACGGGTCTTTAGTATTTTGGAACCAAATTAATGGTTTATGGTCTGTAACCAGGGTAAATTTTCTTCCGTATAAATAATGTCGGAAATGTTGTACTGAGTCAACAATGGCTAATGCTTCTTTTTCATATGTGTCGTACTTTTTCTCGTAATCGTTTAGTGTGCGAGAAGTATAAGCTATTGGCTTATCTTGTCCTATCTTACCTTGTGAAAGTATTCCACCACTTGCGTATCCTGAGGCATCTGTAGTAAGTATAAATGGTTTGGAAAAATCAAGACGTTGAAGAAGGGGTTCTTCACATAATTTTTGTTTCAGTATTTGAAATGCTGACTGTTGCTTGTCAGTCCAAACAAAAGGGGTGTCCTTTTTTAATAATCGGGTTAAGGGTGATGCTATTTTAGAGAATCCTTCGATGAATCTTCTATTGGAACCTAGGAGTCCTAAAAATTGTTTGAGTTTCTTTTCATTTTTTGGCGTTGGGAATTCGCTAACTGCCCTTATTTTCTTAGGATCTGGTCGAACACCATGATTATCTATTATTTGTCCTAAATAAGCAACTTCGTGTTTTAAAAATTCGCATTTATCAGGCTGTAAATGTAAATTAGCATTTTTTAAACGTTTCAAAAGTTCCTCGAATTTTCTTCCGTGTTCTTCTAACATATCTGCATAGATAACAATGTCATCTAGGTAGACAAAGAGTTCAGTGCCCTGTAATTCTGTTAATACTAAATCGGGGGCATTTTTTAATCCGAAGGGCATTCTATTAAATAAATAATGTCCATATGGGGTTGAGAACGCTGTTTTGTGTGAGTGTTCTGGATCCATTGGAATATGGTGAAATCCTGTCGCTAAATCGAAAACGGAAAAATATTGTGCGTTTCCTAATTGATCGAGTATTTCATGTATATTAGGGAGAGGGTATGAATCTCCAATTGTTTTTTCATTAAGTTTCCTAAAGTCTAGTACCATTCTCCATTTTAGTTGACCGTGAGAGTCAAGTTTTTTCTTTACTAAAAATGCTGGTGAGTTATAAGGTGATTGCGAGGGTTTAATGGTTTTATTTTTTAAAAGTTCATTCACTTGTCTAGTTATTTCTTCTTTTTGGAAAGGAGGTGTTCTAAATTACTTACTGTAAATGGGCTGCTCGTCAATGGTGGGAATTTTATGAGTTGTTATATGTGTTGCTTCAAGAGGTTCTCCAGGTATTTGGAAATGGTCAGCATATTTAATAATCAAGTTGTGAACGTGAGATTTTTCTTCATCATTTAGATGTTCAAGTCGGAGTAGTTCTTTAGTTTTGTTATCTCTAGGTTCACTAACTAGGTTATAAATCTTTATTTCAGTTTCGTGTGGTGTAATTAAATTTTGAAAAATTTCTTCTATGTTATTTTCGTTGTTTGAAGATGTGGAAATTTTTATTGTTTCTTCGATTATTTCTTCGAAATCTTCTAAGGTGACCTTAGGTATTGAAATTTTTGTTGGTAGTGCGTTAGTGTTTGCTATTTTAATGTAAGCCTTTCCTGCACGATTGGTAACGACGGCGTTTCCTATGTATAAGTTTTTGCCAAAGTTTAATTGAGGTACGTATCCTTCAATTTTATTTTTATTTTCAATTTCGATACATATATTAGAAATGGATCTAGCTGGTAAAATTATGGTGGGTTCAGGTGAGCGGAATGAATATTTCCTTTCTTTTTTTTCGAGGCATTCGTCTGTATAATTTATGTTTACTTTATTTTTTATAAAGAATTCGGATCCTAAAACTCCATCTTCTTCTATTGGAACATCATTTGGAATTAGGTGAAAGGTAGTTGGATATCCGAGAATATTTAGGGTAGTTTGGCCCAAAGTGTAGACGGGTAACGGATTTATCCCTGTCATACGTAATATTTCGTCTTTGTTAATTTTGATTGTATCATTGATAACTTCTAGTTTAATTAAATTTCTTCCAGCTCCCGTATCTATTAACATACTTACTGGGCTTTTTAGGCCATCAGTAGATATGTTAATTGCTGGAATTGAATAACTAGTATTAAGGTTTATTCTCACGTCCTCAATTTCTTTTATTGGTGGTGCATTGATATTGTGGTTATCTTCACCTTCCTCAACGCACCTTACTTCTTCGGTGAAGTTCCTATCTTGCAACCCTGTGTTGCTTGTTCGGTGTGCATCAAGGATTTTATCTCCTATTTCTTTTACGCGGGACGCGAAGGAAAACACCTTTTCGTTTTCCCATTGGTAAATGTTACCTAATTCTCCCTGGAGTTGATACACTGATTTATTTTATGAAAATACACTTTTTAAACTATCTATGAGCTCTTGGACTGTATTATATGTGTTACCCGACAAACATTTTCTAGCTTCACCCTTAACTTTTGTTTTTAAAAGTTTCGCAAGATTTGCTTCTGAAGTGGGAGGGAGCATCTCTTTTGCTTTTTTACATCCTTCTATAAAATTATCTAGTGAGTTGGGTGAGTTGTTTTCGCCCGAAAATATTGGGACGACTTCTAAAGCGTCGCGTAAGGAAATTTGTTGATTATTTGCTATCGTTACATATTGTGGGGTTGTCATTTTAGTTGAAATTGAGTCTTTAAATAGGGGTTTGGTAATGTTTATAGATTTTCCGGGATCTTCGCGATAATTTTCTCGTTCCTCTTCTGATTCTGAGGTGTCAGGAGATATTTGTAAAATATTTTCCTCAGAATTTATAGTTGTGGAATTTTCAGGTTTAAGTGTAGAGTTGAAGAATGACTCTTCGGGATTTGTTGAATTTAAGATTGAATTTTGTGAAGAACTGGCACTAATAATTATGCTTGTCGGGGGTTGGGGTTTGATTTAAATCTTTAGGGGGTTGAGTCGATTTCTGAATTTTTCGTCTATTCTCAAAGGCTTCTATAATCCTATTTCCTTCTACTATTCGTGCTAAATCTGAATTATTCCTAGCTAAATTTTGGGTTATAATTTGGGGTGAATCTTTATTGGTGGCACCTTTTTGAGACATTGGGATTTTGAAACATTATTATAATAATTTACGGGGAAAATTTTTTCACAGGGTTTTTTAAGAAGGGCAAAAATTTCGCACACACAATATATTTAGAAATTATTAAGAAGCTTAAGATTAACTCTTCGTTGGGTCTAGTTATAAAAATTTTCAATTAAACTAAAACTGAAAATTTATCCAGAAGTTTTAAAAGAGAGAAAAATTTGAAAAAGAAAATTAGATACTGAATTATTAAACAATAATTTAGTGAAAAAGTAAACAGTATTTATGCACAGTGTTAGAAGTTTATTTAAGGTTTTAAATATTTTAAAAATTAAATTCAATTATTTGGTTGAAAAATCAAGTAAAATTCATTGAATAAAACCTTTACTAAAGTAATTAAGGTTTTCTAAACAGTATAATAAAATTGAAATGGAATTGAGAGAGGATGTTTATAAAGGTTTTATTAGAAAAAATGAACTGTTTGATTATCTGATAGAAAAATTTTAGTAAAAATTTGACTTTAACTTATTTTGTTTAATTGGCTTGCACTTAATAATTAAATATACTTTTTTGATTGGGTTGTACTACATTTGAAATAAAGAAAGGAAATTTCGGTGAAAAGTTTAAGTTGATTTCAGATAGTTTTAAATCTAAAATTTGTGAAAATTTTTATGTATTAAAATTTAAATGGTCAAGAGAAAAGAATTTAAATATTTTCAATTGGCTTGCTGAATCCAGGCCGTTGTACCAAAATTGAAATAGAGTCTGTTACGTCCTACCTAATATTTATCTACTAACCGACCTACCTAGCAACAGACTCGATTTCTTTATAACTAATTCCCTCGTTTTAGTCCACAACTTAAAGCGAATCTGGGAACGAGGACAAGCCAAATGAAAAGAAAGATTTCAAATTGAATTTACACAATTTATTAAATTAAATTACAATTTCAAAGTTTAATACATATGTTTGCTTAAATGACCCTTACGAATAATCAACTGAGCGTGAGTTCCAATTTTAAGAGTGGTTGTAGCTTACCGATGAATCGTAGTTAGACACTTGTTCCTTCTTAGATTTCCTTTGCTTGTACTTCGAACACCTTGAAGTACAGTGTTCACTCTCAAGATTGATTTTCACTGGTAGAATTTGAACTGGTAGAAATTGAACTGGTTGAACTTCACTGGTAGAACTTGAACTGGTTGAACTTCAACTGGTAGAAATTGAACGCAGATATTACTGGTTTCAACTCGTGAAAGTAACACTCAATTGAAGGGTTCAATACTGGTGATTTCACTTGTTAACTGTCGTACTAAAGACTCGGAACTTCAAGACTCGACTAACTTTACACTGTAGAAGAACTGCACCCTTAACTGTTGAACTCGAGACTGGGTCCTCTATGGGTTATGCTGTTTTTATGCTGATCCAGGATACCAAGGAGTTTCGATAGACCAGTGTTGGTGCAGTATCTGTGAGAGGCGCTATTTCGATAAACCAGTGTTGGTGCACATGGATACTCTGCAGATGTCATCGTGTTTTTGGGTCAGTTGCACTAGCGAGGGTGGCTTCCGAACTTCTCACGGACGCGTTGAGTGATTGAGAGAGTGTATGTTTCTTATGGGTGTCTCCTATACAGATTGAGTTTATAGTGTGCCTTTGAGGGCGGGCGTTTAGGTATGAAAGTCAGCGTCCTCTTGCAGATTTAGAGATTTATTAGTGTTGCAGGTGGCTCGAGTCGTAAGGGTCAGTTACATAAGTATGAATGAAATAATGATTACAATTAAGTATTGATGAATGAATTATCATTATGGCTTGTGATGTAATGATTACATGTTGTCAATAAATGATAATGATAATGATTAATTACTTAATAGTCAATTAATTAATTAATAGTTAGTTAACTAATGCAGTGTTGACATGACAATTATATGTTGTCAATATATGATAGTGATAATGATTAGTTACTTAATAGTCGATTAATGAATTAATAGTTAACTAATGTAGTGCTGACATGACACACACAAGTCAATATATCTTGAAATTTTTTTTTTATTTTACCATTAAAAAAAAATTCATTAAAATAAAATATAATATAATTTATTAATATAATTATATAGAAAATATTCAACAGAAATTAATAAAAAAATATTGTTGTAGAAAATATTCGATTAAAAAAATATTCATGTAGAAAATATTCGATTAAAAAAAATATTCAATGTGGAAAAAATTTGTTCCTATTTAGAAAGGGCTCGATGGAAAAATTTTTGATGGAAAGATTTTTGCTAAGTTTATTATAAATCTTCAGGTAAACTCGAAAGTGTCGAATAGGTTTTGAAACGTATTTGAAAAATATTTCACCTAAGATACATATCTTCCATACCTGGTGACTTATAAAAAAATAATGACAAATTATTCCACCTTTGTGAAATTTTATATTTGTCTTCTCCGTTTAGGAACGTAGAGGCAAAAATTTGAAAATAAATTTATGTCATATAACGATAATAACGTAAGAAGATTTTCGAATTTTAGGAAAAAAAGATTTTTTAAACAAATGGAATTTGTATAAATACTTGAAAAATAGTTAATAAATATTCCATTAGACCAATACTGATCAATTTTTATTTAAAAAAATGAATTTTCGAAAAAATAACTATAAACAAATGGAATTTGTTTGAATAATTAAAAGTTAATTAACTAATGTTGATGAATATTCGACTATATTGATAGAAATAATTTTCTTTTAAAAAAAAAACGAGAATAAAGCACTCAGAAGGTCGATTTTATGAATAATTGACAATTTTCGTTTTAAGGATAGTTTTCAAGGCACGGTTGGGGTGTATTAAGGGTGTCAGACCCATATGTATGGTACTTGAAATTCTTTTTTGGATAATCCTTAATAAGCCTCTATACTTTCCCATAACATTTTCTCAAACCCTGAAAAATTATTCCAAAAACTCCTAAAAGTGATTTTTCCCCATGCAATTTACATGGGAAACTTCAAGTCAAAATAGGCACGTGTTAAAATCAAAATTAAAAAAAAAATATGACATTTCTTTTCTCAGATTTAGAAACGAATTGGGGAGATCGAGACTCTGTAGCATCAAAAAAATTTTTGTCATGCATTTTTGGGCCACCCTAATCCTCAACCATCAAATCAGGAAATAAAGTGCACTTGAGATTATTATCCAATGGATTAAAAAAAGTACGCATGACTTTATAAGAAAAAAGTGCTTCAAAATTGGATTCTTTAGGAATTAGGTTGTTTACCTTCAACAAGGCACTTTTAAAATAATCTTTTGTTCTTTGGCAAATTTCAACAACTGATTTGCTAGGAAATGTCAGGCCACCTCGAGTTTTGGCTTTTATGAGACTATTGTCATCGAATTCTGCTCTTATTTGACATTCTTGAAAAAGGGCATGACAACATGTATCACATTTTATACAGACTCTAGGTTTGTTATCGTCCACTAATTTTTTTACAACCCAACCAGCAATATTCGCTACGCATGTTTTTGTAAAAGGAGAAAGTGAATCAGAAGGGGTTTAGCTGAACTGTAAAAATGCATCTAAGAACTTTTTACCTTCTTCAGTTTCAATACTATCATCTAATCCGTGTTTTTTCATCACTCTTACATTAGTCATGGCATCGAATACATCTGGTTCGTAATAATCTATTTTCTTTTGGGATCGAGTACCAGGAACATGCAAAATTGATGTTGAATCCATTGCTTCAACATTGCCATTCGTAGCTCTAATTTCATGTTGAACCAATAGTCTTTTTTAAGCAGTTATAAACTGTGTACAGATGGGATTCTGACACCAACCACTGCATTTTCTAATCGCACAAAAGAACAGTTCCAAATGACCCTGGCCAAGCGTGTATGTAAATAAATATTTTTTCTAGGATCCTGGCGGTTTAACGTACTTATCATAGATTTTAACCCATTTCCTTCCTCTGTTGCGTATACACAACGTTACTTTTCAAAAATTCGGCGTACCAACTTGGAAAAAACTCAAATGTCATTCATTTAAATTCTTCGTGATCATGGTAAGTGCTTTAGTAATTTCGGAATTTGACAAATTTCGTAATTTTTTTGGGATTCCAATTTTTATTCTGTAATTCCATCCAAATTAATATTGAATTTCAATAATACTGAGAAAAAATCTGTTTAAACCGGGGAACGAAACCGTAACTGTTTGTCTATTTTCTATTCTTTCTCATCCCTCTTTGTCAAGTTTTATAATTTTTTCTCATGAATATCTAAATTTAATGTTAATGTGGATGGTAACACCGAATAAAAATTGAAATTCGATGATAACTTAGCCATCGTAAAGAGATATTTCATTTCTAATTTTCTTTTTTTTAGCTGACAAAACTCCATTGGAACTGTTTCGGATGTTCTTGGATGACGAAATCATCGACATGATCGTTTCTAACTCAAACATCTACGCTCAACAAAAAAATATCACCTTTGTTACTACTCGACAACAAATTTTTCGCTTTATCGGCATTCTTTTTCTTTCTGGCTACCACACACTTCCTCAGATCGAGCACTATTGGGGGGTTCAGTCGGATCTTGGGCTGCCTATCATGAGACAATCAATGACTAGACACACTTTTCAAACACTGAAATCGATATTGCATCTGATGGACAACAGTAGCATAGACAAATCAGACAGATTTGCCAAAGTTCGACCCCTGATGGATCTATCGAACAAGAAATACAAGCAAGTTGGGATTTTTGCTATGCATTTATCGATTGATGAACAGATGATTCCGTATTTCGGGCGTCATAACTGCAAAATGTTCATAAGAGGGAAACCAATTCGCTTCGGCTTCAAACTGTGGTGCCTCCGTTCCGCTTCCAATTCGGGATTTCTTTTCCATGCCATTTCATACGCTGGTAAAGGAAGTTCATACGATAAAAACGTGGGACTCGGTGCGTCGGTGATTCTCTCTATGATCGAATCCATCGAAGATCCGGAGATTCATGCGTTTTACTTCGACAACTTTTTTACGTCATATTATTTACTCTGCTTGCTGAATGAGAGGAATATTCAGGCAATCGGCACTGTGAGATCAAACCGGCTGAGAGGAGCGAACAATGTACTTGCAACAGGGAAAAGATTGAAAAAACATTCGTACAATACGTGTTTCGAAAACACTAACAAGATATCTGTCTGCCGCTGGCAGGACAATTCCGAAGTGACAGTCGCTTTAAACTTCATCGAAGCTGAGCCAACACAAAAAGCTTCCAGATATTCGCGACAAGAAAAAAAAATAATTAGCATCCCTCAACCTAGAATGATATGCGAATACAATAAACATATGGGAGGAGTAGATTTGCATGACAATGCTGTCTCCAACTACCGAATCGCCATACGGGGAAAAATATGGTGGTGGCCACTGTTCAAGAACTGTCTCAACACTGCCTCAGTGAATGCATGGAAGATCCACTGTCTCATCGCTAAGAAGAATAAATCCAAATCTCTCAGCCAAATCGAATTCAAATCGGAAGTGACGCGAGTTCTCTTGACGTTCGTTGAACAGCAGCCAGCGGAAGCAGGAGATGTGGAATCGGGTTTAGATGCTGAAGAGGAAGAAAGACCACGAAAACTTCCACGAATCAACATCCGAGAACACGTCATCTGCGAAAACCCGCAAAAACGACGATAGATGTGTGCCATCTATTGCCATTTTATTCTCCCTAGTTTTACTTAGTTTTGCGAAATTTGATTGCTATTATATGTTTCTTAATTATTTCTAATGCAATAAAGTATAATCATGACACAAATCTTTATTTCTGTTACATTCGTCCTGAACAATTCTATTTCTTGAGCGATGCGCCAGCATTGCGTACATGCAGCATGACGTCACGGCATTCCTAGGTGCCAGAAAAATATGAATTAATTAGAATAAGTTTTTCAAGACTAACTTAGTCTCTATATTGATTTTACTCAAATAAAAATTTTTTTCGCAAAAACGGCGAAAATGGGTTAAGAACCGACATCACCGCAGTAATAAAACCTACAAAAGGAATGTACCGCCTAGTTTGAAATATTGGCCTACCTTCTAAATCGGCAATTCCTTTAAGGTATTTATTCGACCTCTTCTTCAATGCTTTTTCGCCAAATAATCTCATGCTGTTATTTCAGTGGAGATTTAAATCCTTTTGCCATAGGATTACGAGAATTTAAAAAATCGAATATCCGGTCAATACATCGAATGAAGCGAATAGTTGCCTCACTTTTTTGGAACTCCAGTAAATGTAGCGTTTTATCGCAATGCTCTATAGCATCCGCAACACTACTGCTTAGAGTCTGTGCAGCTAACGACACTCATTTTCATTTTTCAATAAGAAAGATGAGCATTTCTAAGTTTATTCCCGTCCCGAAATCCCTCTTTTTCTTCTAACTCTCCTAATTGTGTTATATACCGCCATTCAATTAAGTTTCCTTCTCTATCTTTTAAAATTTTCATATCTCCCAAGCAATTCCTTGCTAATTTCAGCATATGACAAGCGTCAAATATTACAAAAACACTTTCCTTTGTACAAGGATGGGGAAAAAATTGTTTTGGGTTTGACATTTCAAATGTTGCTCCAAGTTGGCGCATTGTTGTAAAATGCTCAGCCAGACCATCTAAAGTAACAAACTATTTCGACGCCGGTTTCATGAAGATGAACCAAAGCATCTAATAAGAGCAGAATTAGTAATGAAGTCAATTCCATTAATCATGAAGTAGCCTATAGGGATCTTCCAACTACCATCGAGCGATACAACCATTAATACTAAAGCGTCCTTTGCTAATGGCATGAGATCATTGTTATCCATATTAGTCACCATATCAACGTAACCACGAAAAACTCCATTAGGAAGACACTGCAAACCTGACTTTATGAATATTTCATCAATCATGAAACCAAACAGAACTTTTTTATTATTCTTTTTCGCTTCGAATACTTTTCTTCCCAAAGCTTCGAAGCTTTCTGTGATAAAGCCTGGTTGTCTATTGACTGATGAATACCATGACCGTACGGTACTCGGACATGGCAAAGCCATGCAAAATTTTCTTCTGACAAAAGCATATGCTTTTGGAGAATAAAAATCGAGTGTCATTGCGAGCGATCTCAAATCCGGTGGATACTGCTCTCTAGAAATTCCTACTTCTGTATTATTGTTACGTTGACATTTAAACAATCTTTTCTTAACTGGTTTTTTCTTTTTAACAGTATTAGCATTTTTTATAAAACGTTTCAAAAATTCTGAAACATCACTTTCTGCAATCGAGTCTAAAAATGCAAGACCTTTACCTTTAAACACCAAGTCTTTAAGTAGAATAAAGTCAAGTCAACGTTACATCGCTTTCCAAAACCAAATGTATGCCGAGAATATCCAGCTTTTCACTGGCTTTCAGTATAACATTCGTTATAGGTGGATTTACGCAAATTGCAATTTTCTTTATTCTGTCGTTGGAGCGTACTTTAAAGATTCGAGCCATCTGCAAAAAGATGTGTATTTTTAAATATGGGGGATTTCATTTCCAGAGAACCCAATTTTGAAACCGATGTCGTCCGATCGGGCTCAAACTTGCACAAAGTTTAGACCTATTGACTGGTAGTTACCACATCAAATTTGAACAAGATCGGTCAAAAACTTGCCGAGTTGGAGGGGGTGAAACTTTGAAATTTTGGTCAAACAGCCCCTGTTTCGGATCCATGTAACTAATAACCTATGGAATTTAGAAAATTTTGTCCAACACGTTTTAGACAGATTTTTCTTCAATATTTTTGAAAAAAAAAAAATATTTTTGAATTTTTTTCAAAAAGGACCGTTTTTATTTATTTATTTTTTTTTTGTTTCAAAAGAAAGCTCAGGTCTTTACCTTTGAGAACTTTGAGGTCCAAAAGTGGGCTGACACTTGTTTATCTATCAAAATGAACGTCGAGTAACTCGAAACACCCATGACACTAGCTTTCGAACGTTGTAGTGTCCTCTGTTCTCAGGACTTCCACTCATAAAGATGGTTTTCTTGTATCAGTGAACTCTCTCTGCATTTCACAGGGTTGAGACTGTCACTAATAAAATGCCTGCATTATGCTCGCTGATGAATTTTGGAAAAACATTAAATTTTGAACGGTTATAAGCTGTAGAATTTCTTATGTAAAAAAAAATAACTAATGGAGGTTCGTGCATTGTGAATGATTAATCGGGTGTACTTTCAATTTATTGTGGATAATGGTTTCAGTTTTGAAAATATTCGTAGTTTCAGTCTTTTATCCACCTTTCTTTGCGGCTTTTTTGTAATTCTTTTGTTAGCTTTATTAGATTCTGCTGTTAATTTCGCTATTGGCTTTGCCTTGTTACTTAATTTAAGTTTTCTCTCTTTCGGAAAGAAATCACATTCAGTAGATGCAAAAAATTTCTTCAGCTTGAGTTTTCCATCGCCAATCGGTATAAAAGTATGGTATTGAACAGTCCCATCGATTGTTGTTGCAGCATCAAATCGGCTCTTCAGTGTTCTCGCAGTTGCTTCTTGATCCTCTTTGCTACTGAAAATTATTTCAGTTCCTTTGCAATACTTTTTTGCCCACTGGAATAAAACTGTTGCATTTAAGATGCGATCTTGATGAGAACACTGGAGACTATACTTCGCTGCATTTCTCTTAATGTTTGCTCCTACACCATCACATGCTCCTTTACCGTGAGCAGTAGGATGAAAATGCCACTCACCTGGGATTTCGAAATCCGTCTCGTGAGCTATAAGATTTGCGAAACTACTTTTGTTTTTAAAATGTTGACGAGCTTCGTCCGAAACGTTGTATACCTTATTTACCATGAAATTAGCTTCTAGATAATTTAGTATAATCTTCTGGTAATCATAAACTGCAACGATGTCATGTTTCAAATCGTCGGATATGATTGTCATACTTTTGTGTTCAAGTTTCCCATCTTTCATATAGTAAATAAATACTGTGAAACTGAATATAGTTGCTTGGTCGTTATTGAAATGGAAAGCCTGTATGGCATCCTGGAGAACATATTTATAGTTCTCTGCGAAATCAAACGAAATGACGAATTCACCAACTTTCAAACCCATCTTCAAATCTTTAAAGAATGACGATTGCTCTTTAACTAGAAAGTCGTGGGTTCTCAAGTTCAACAACCCGGTACACAGTTCTTTCACAAAATCGTCAGTATTTAAGATCAACTTTTTTCCAACATAAGTACAGAGAACTCATAGATACAAGAAAACCATCTTTTAGAGTGGAAATCCTGAGAACAGGGGACACTACAACGTTCGAGAGCTAGCGTCATGCGTGTTCCGAGTCTCAGTCCACTTTTGGACCTAAAAATTTTCAAAAAAAAGACCTGAGCTTTCTTTTGAAACAAAAGAAAAACTAGCTGTTAAGTTGTATCAACTTTTATGCTCATTCAATGAGCACTTTGCTTCCTGTGAGCAAATATGATTTGCTTCCTCATAGAGGAAGCATTAAGTATTCTTTACATCAGCATTAAATTTTGATTATTTGAGAAGTTATATTCAAAAAATTTATTTTTGAAAATTACACTAAACCTCAACTTTCTTATTTTTCAATGAAATGCATTAATCTTATAGGTCCATCGATTCGTCTCGACGCAAGGAACCTTTATTTTCCGTACGTCAGCTTCGAATTTTGAATATTAGAGAAGTTATAGTTGAAAAACTAATTTTTGAAAATTTAATAGAACCATAACTTTGTTATTTTTCAATGAAATTAAATAATATTATAGACCAGTCGATTCGTCTCGATGCAAGGAACATTTATTTTCCTTACGTCAAATTAATATTTTGATTATTTGAAAAGTTATAGTCGAAAAATTAATTTTTGAAAATACAATTAACCATAACATCCTTATTTTTTAATGAAATGCATTAATCATACAGGTCAATCTATTCGTCTTGACACAAGGAATCTTTAGTTTCGTTACATCAGCTTTCAATTTTGAATATTTGAGAAGTTATAGTGAAAAAATGAATTTTACGAAAATTATAAAAGTACTCCAAACTTCTAAAATTAAATATTTTTTTAAACCCTTGTAAGAAATTCAACTAGGTATATAATGGAATAACTATGTAACATTTCATCAATTTATCTCTACGCGTTTTCAAGAAATTGCTGGATCGTGACATACATCCGTACACACACACACACATCCGGACAATTTTTCAGGACATCATGTTAGATATATTGCCCTTGAAATATGTCAAAAAAAAACCTTTTTTATGAAACTGGATTTTGTCACCACTACAAAGCTTCCTCTATGAGGAAGCAATAAATAAAAATAAAAACGGTCCTTTTTTAAAAAAAAGTCAAAAATATTTTTAATTTTCCAATAAGTCGGTCAAATTTTGGATTAGAAATTTTTTATCTTTTTTGTTCAAAAAGATTGAAGAAAAATCTGTCTGAAACGTATTGGACAAAATTTTCTAAATGCCATAGGTTATTAGTTATATGGATCCGAAACAGGGCCTCTTTGACCAAAATCTCAAAATTTCACCCCCTCCAACTCGGCAAGTTTTTGACCGAACTTGTTCAAATTTTGGTGTGGTAACTACTAGTCAATAGGTCTAAACTTTGTGCAAGTTTGAGCCCGATCGGACATCGATTTCAAAAGTGGTTTCACTTGAAATGAAATACCCCATATATGTATTTAGAAAAAGTTGATACGGTCCCCTTACTCCGTAAAGGGGTAAAGACGGGGATGTATCGTAAAGAGTTAAAATACACAATATGATCCTACGTGGAACCAAGGGTTCACAATAGTTCTAAAAAGAACTGATTTGGATATTTCTTTTTTTTTAAAAAAAGGCAGGGTTACTCTTTTCCAGATGATGTTTTATTGGGTCCTGTTCCCTGAACTGGATCGGAGGAGCGTGTTGGCAAGCTGGCAGAGGCAAGAGTGTGACAGGTAGCCGCTGGTGGCCGGTCAAAAGTAGAGGCACGGATCCTTCGTAGAGGCTCGAGGGTTGAGTCCCAAGTAGTCAGTCCTGAGAGAGTAGGCCCGACTGAGGTGAGTCAGAGTCCGTCTGACTGAGAGAGCCAAGTAGTGAGGCTCGTGTGTTTCGTTCGA
>CAJFCO010000349.1:42605-54453 GCA_904066015.1 Synergus gifuensis
GGAGTTTGCACTAATTGCGTGACGTCAAGCTTGGGTCTAATCTTGCATTAAGCATGACTCGGTTTCTCCCAAAATTAGCACGTGAGTAGAGGCCCAGGTAGACGAAAGGACGCTTTGGGGCGGAGCACGCTGAGGGCTTACTACTGCCCCATTTCCCAGTGGTTTATAGTTCTAAATCTATTTTTCCGATCTATATCCTAATCCTAAATTTGTGAGTTGGCAATGTCGTGTTGTCTATATTCCTCGGCGTATATCAAAGTAAATTAGAAATAAAATACAATTTGTAATTTATTTTTTTTCAATGTCAGATTCAGGATTATAAAATTTAAAAATTAGTCGTTAAAAAAGGGATTGTGGGAAATATGACCATAAATCGAATAAAATGAAAGAAAGTTTTCAAGTATGGTATTCTTCAGGGAGTGAAAATATTTTGGGATCTTATACTAATTTTCACTACATTTTAGGGATTAAATTTCGGTTTGATATTCTAAATTAGTAAGTGAAGTTTGTCGTTAAGAATTTATTTTTCATAAATTAATATGGAAAGATGTTTTTAATAATAATAATCTGATTATTATTATTATATTGCCAACGATATTTTTAAATACTTGCACTCGTCTATTTATAAGTTCGGATCAAACGGTGCGTATTTCGGCAGATAAATTGTTGAAGATCTAACAAGGAAGGTACCCCGGGTGTACCTCGCCGATTTTAATGATCTTGATATATGGTGTAGTGGACTAAAAACTAAGCGACACTTATTTTTTATTTGCCAATAAACGGTTTAAGGAGGTGAAACAGCCCCTCAAATATGAGGGAAAAATTTTTCAATTAAGTTGAGAAAATAGCATTTTTCATCCCTTATTATGACACAGTTTTTGCAATTGGTTTCATTGAAAAATATTAATTTCTTTTATGTGAACCAATCAAACAGTCACTTTTCATCCTCATATTTGAGGGGCTGTTTCACCCCCTTAAACAGTTTATTGGCAGATAAGAAAAAATACGTGTCGCTTAGTTTTTAGTCCTCTACAACATATATCAAGATCATTAAAATCGGCGAGGTACACCTGGGGTACCTTCCTTGTAAGAATAATTTCAGGAAAGGGATCAGAACACTATAAGGAGGAATGTAGGAAGATTTGAAAAGTGTTTTGCAAATTTTCATGAGTTTCTAATTTCTCATAAATCCCTAACTTCTAATAATCTATTATCTCACATGTTCGGCCCAAGAAAAATGGATTTATAAACTCAGAATTCATCAATATGAGTTCAATTCGACATACTAAAAAATTAGCAACTTCGCTTTTTCCTACACAAACTGACATATTCTGAGCATAATTGATACCAACAAAACTAGCTTTTTTGGAAACATATATATGATCTAAAATTTCTTTTAAAAAATATTGTTTTAGAAAGGAGTTTACCTCCTCATTAAAATTTTCCGGATCATATTCCGAAAGATCAGTTGCTACTATTTGCGTTTAGTAATTTTCGCTATTCAAATATTGCATTTGTTAATGCTTTTCCGACAGAGTTCGGGTGACATTCTTGAAATTTTGACAATGTTTCACGACGTTTTTCATAGCTTTATGTTTGTTTTCTAAACGAAATGTTTGCAGGTGGTGTAATGGGCCCATTTCTCAAGGGAGGATCCAGAAATCGTGTGTCTTTCTTCAATGCTTGTGATGCTTCGCAGGTTCGGTAACAAGGGATTTTGAGGAAAGCATGCTATCCTCGAATGTAAATATTCGATTCTCTTATTCTGAAGCAACATTACTTGTCCAACTGAAAGAGCAGGAGCGCAAGCAAAACTGCCTCTTAATTAAATGATCATCTGCCAAACAGGATACAAAGCATTCCTCATAACATCTAGAATAGCTACTGGCAGGGCCGTGCGCAGGAATTCATGTTGGGGGGGGTCGAAATATTTTTATGATTAATTCATATGTTACAATAAAAAAGTTTCCTTCAAACGATCGTCTTTGATGTAAAATAAAATCTTATTTTGAATTTTAATTTGTCTATGGGGGGGTTTGAATCCCAAAACCCCTTGCGCATGGCCCTGGCTACTGGGGTTATAATAATTGGGTTGCAAATTTCGAAAGCATCCTGATATAATAAAAGTTTTCTCCCATCAACGTTTGTAACAAAAAAATAATTATTTTTCTAGACATTCCCATGTGCATAATCAAGAAACCCATTGTATTCAGAAGAACGTTCTGAATGCTCGCAATAATATCTAATTTCGTCAATGGACAATAGTGACTTTAGTGCCTTCAAAATCGGGATGTAGTGGCATTCACTTTCATTCTCAGAAACTGGAAAAGATATTTCTTATGATTCTACATAATTGAATTTATTACGATAGTATTCTTTTCTTGGATAAGTAGTTCTTAATATGCCATTCTTACCATTATGAGCGTGCTTTATGCCATGGGAACTATTTTGAAATGTATTTATAATAGAAGTTTTCTCATCCTGCGAAAGTAATATGTTACTATTAATTTTGTAAAGAAAACTCTGATAGCTTCGTTCAAAAACTTAAGTTGTACAAGTTATAAATGATTGTAAAATGGATTCTGTTGCAAACTGCTTAGCATTGAGAGTAAGGTATAATTTACGCAGGCTTTCTATGTCATTAGATTCTGAATGAATCACTAAATGATCAGTACAAATAGTTTTGTTTCCATCTTGAGGTAAATCTAGATTTTCGTTTAAAATTAAATGGGTGCTATTAGTGTCGACATCCACAGGAATATGTAATTTACCAGCATTACTGGTTCCCTCCCCATTGAAATATTCTTTAGCGTGATTTTTGCAAATATGAATTCTTAATGCATTCAACGTAAAAAATTTTTTATTCTGAAGTGTGCAATTGGACAAAAAACACCATTATGTGAGCGATCAAAATGTCTAAATCGATGTATCTTTAAAAATTGATAGTATTCAGTACTAAATTTACACTCGCATTGCGTGAAGTAATATGAACCAATTTGTACTTCCTATTTACGGTTTATTTATTTTATTTCCTATTTAATGTTTCGCCTATACAATGCAATTCAAACAATTCAAACAATAGCGGTCAGCCGGACTGATCAGAGCGCCGCCTGTTGGATTAGTTCAATTTCCTCTCTCCGGCCGGATGCTAAGCGAAACTATTACTACATACACCTACACGTTCGATGCAGAAGGCTGTTAAATACACATCAAAAAATAAAAACAACCGCTAAACGTCCTGACGTTCTGACGTCACCAACGTGTTACTACCAGGAGTTCCTTGACTTCCTTCTACATTACGTTCGTGGATTCCAATTCACGACGCAATATATGAATTTGTTGCTGATTTCTGAGTATATTTATTTTTATTTATTTCTATTTCTTTTTCAAATATTATTTGTCGTGGCATTTAATAGTTTTTAGAGGATTACTCAATACAGATCTCACAGAACCTCCATCAATCATAATACATAATGATAGATGAGATGAACGCTGAAACGCTGGAATGTGAACCAAGGAACAAAACAGCGACAGTTGGTAGCAACACGTTGGTAACGTCAGAACGTACGCGCACTGACGATACGTACGATTCTTAGGACACATTGTGGGAGCACCTTTATAGGTTATACTCACGCTTCTTTGTTTCGTCTAATCTTTACGCGGCTAAATCGATACGCCATTGAACGTTCTTCAACGAAATTGCACTCTTTGTACTTTTTTCAACCATGGTGGGATTTTTACTAGAGGATTCTAATTTTACACTTTTCTTTCATTTATATTATAGTATAAATTTCCCCTAGGAATCATTGGTATCTTTATGAGCAATGATTCCTAGCGGAATTTTACACTTTTCGTGTATTATTCCTGAAATTGTGTAAAATTCCTTTATATAACAACAGAAATTTACAAGAAAGTCGTAAAATTGGAGTGATTTATAACTGAAACTAATTAAAAGCGGAGTGTAAATTTACAATGGATTTTTTACTGTGTAAGGTAATTTATAAATTTAGAGCTTCCTAATCTTAAACATTAAATATTAAGTAAACATATTTTGCAGTGATATAATCCCTGATTCCATATGCCGAAAAAAGATTCGTAACTTCTGCAGGGACAAATATAGGTGATACAAAGTTTGGGATTAAGAACAACCAAATTATGTGAAATGAAACTCTTCACTTCAGATAACAACGTGACGAATTATGCCACTGCCTGGGCGAATATGACAAATCTTGAATAACGCAAAGTTCGTGCTGGTCGTATCAAGGTTGAATTCTATTTTCACCTTTTTTACAAATCTAGGTAAGAGAGATTTGACTAATACATGGCTCCAGAGATTTTCAGAAT
This sequence comes from Synergus gifuensis, assembly GCA_904066015.1. NCBI lineage: Eukaryota > Metazoa > Arthropoda > Insecta > Hymenoptera > Cynipidae > Synergus > Synergus gifuensis. The sequence goes on from CAJFCO010000349.1 coordinate 46,950, forward strand.
GCCGTTGCACATTGACTATCAAGTTACTCAGACTGGGAAGCATGGGTTGATTATTTTCGAAGGCTATTGAAACCCCTCCCATTGACGCTGTGATCGAAGCAGAGTTCATATTTAGAGGTGATTATGATTCTATTTATAATATCATAATTTTGTAACTTTTTATTTATTTCTTATTTTTTTTAGAAATGAATTAAATGTTTGGACAGAAATGACAAGTTGACTCTACTTGGAAAGATCTTGGCATGACTGCCTATCGAACCTGGACTCGGAAAAATGATGATTCTCAGATGCATATTTCGCATTGGAGATACTCTTTCAACAATAGCTGCGAATAGCTCGACCTTCCCAGAAGTTTACAACATGCGTCCAGATACAAGGAGGCTAACGTGTCAACAAAACGCTTTCGCTGGAGCAAAATATAGTTATCATGTTGCATGCTTTACGCTTTTAAAGCCTGAGAGGAAGCAATATCTAATGGTGATCTCATTGAACAAAGATTTTGCGAAAACAAAGATCTAAGTCTGCCTACCTTGTGAGTTACATGGGAAGCTACAGAAAGTTAATCATCTGTAAAAGATATAATAATTTGAGTTATCTAATACTTCCTTCTTTACTTCCTTTTTATGGAATTAACTCCAAGCACTGCTGACGAGTACAGGATTCCCTGAGTAAACTCTTTGTCCGACTCAACTGAATTACCAAGCAGGAGTTGATGTTAGACTCGATACCATCACTGCATTACTTTACATGGAACTTTATCCCAGAAACGACATAATGGAAGGCTGCTTTTAAATGCACCTAACGCAATAGATACTTACACATGACTATTTACTTAATTTTTCTATGTACAATAGATTAGATTGAAATTTACACACCTACAATAATTGTAATGCAGGCATTGAAATACTTTAATGACATTCTCAACCCTGTAAAATGCAGAGAGCGGTTCTCTAAGCAATAAAGAATCATAATTGATACGATAAATTAGTCCGAAGAAATTTTGTGGAGCGAGCGGCTCAGCGCCAGCGGTCTTGAGCGCCGTGGATGCACCGCATTACTCTTTATTCAATTTCTCGAGAAAAAAATAACATCTTGTATTTCAGGGTCTAGAAAGATAAAGCCTTGAGCTTTATTTTTGGAACAAAAAAAAAGGTCGTTTCTCAAAAAAAGACAAAAATATTTTTGATTTTCAAAAAATTTTTGGATAAATGGTTATAACCATTCGATAGATCAGAAAAAGTCTATGAAAAATATATAGAAAAAATTTTTTTATGCTATGCGAAAGAAGTTTAGTACATTCGAAATAGGGTCTACCAGCACAAAATACATTGGAACCTTGATTGTTGTTGCATTTCGGTTGGTCAGTTGACACATATCAAGGGAGCGAGCAGGTCGTAAGTCGTGTAAAGTCGTGTAAAGAACTTTTCGTGTAAATTTCTACCTAGTAGGACTACACTTTGCTCAAGATTGAGTACGATCAGACAAAGTTAAACAGGGTGGTTTGTATTTGATCGGATGTTAAAGTAGTTGAGCATTCTAATAATTTTACTTAAACACTGGAAAGTAAATATTTGTATTTATATGAACAATAAGATACTTATCTTAACGATTTTATAATAAACTTATTTTTGATAAAAGTAGGTGTATACATTTTGTTGAAGAGATGTTTCTGAAGATCAATTTCAATGTTGAATCTTCAACTGCTAACTGTTGTCAATAAAACTCATAGATAGAGTGGCGTGTACAAATCGCTGCAATAAATATTTCCATGAATTTTTTCGTGTATAATTATGTAAAGCCTTCACTCTTGACGGTTCATTTTAATTTCCTGGATTTTGTAGTTCATCGGAAACCTCTAATCATCGCCACCCGCCATGACCTCCATAAATTCTGTGAAGCAATGTTACTGTATAAAACGCTATACTTTTAGAAATTTAAAAAAGTTATGTTCATATATATATATATATATAATATATATATATATATGTTTATTGCCCGGGATTTTAGGATATATAAAATGACTAAGAATTTCAGGAGATATTAATAGTTTGTGATACAAGTGCGAAAAATGGTGATTGTAATGAGTGTGAAAAATTGCAACAAAAGTTGAAAGTTCGAAGCTCGAATCAGAGGCAGGATAAGCCCAATACGAACTCGAAGCCTGCAGGAGAATGCTGCAATCATACGAGTAGCAATTACCTATACGCACGTGTACGACACACTATTTTATGCAATGCTCGACCGAGAAAGTTGGCTGGCAAAGTTTGATCCAAAATATTGATTAGACCTGCCACTGCGAAACTGCTGACGGCTCTTCCGAAATGATATAAAATGGCGTCACAGACGTTTACTTTTCACACCTCCACTAATGTGCAAAATTATTTTTTGCAGCATCCACCTCAAAAGTTCCACTTTATGTTCCTCTAAATAATGTGTAAAGTAGTTTAAAGTAGTTCTTTTAAGGGGTTACAACACCATGAGATTTTCAAAAAATCGATTTTTTTTCTTGTTTAGATAAATTGTTTATACTTTTAAGAATATTTTAAGCGTTCAATCATTTCAAAATTTAAACTATTTCCGAAGTTACAGCAATTAGAAGTGAACGCGTCATTGAAACTCAGGTTCCGCTCGGACCCACAGTGGGCCATAAACGGTTTCGCGGGCAAATTTATATTGTGAAGCCATTTCTGAACCGATTTGAACGTTTTTTTTTTTTTTTTAATGAAAGCTAATAAAATTCCACGCAAAAATTTTGATCCAGATTTTAAAGAAAAAATTTTATATATAATAATTTTTTTTACTTAATATCAAAAATGAAAAAAAGAATTTTTTCATTTGAAGAGTACCGGGTTTCGAAAAAAACTTGGATTCAATCCCAAATACCTAGAAGAAATGAAGCACCTATCCGGGAAAGTTAGCAATTGATGAAAAATTTATTTATTTATTGAATTTTTTAAAAACAAATAAGTGAGTGAAAATGGAGTTTTTTTTTTTGAAAATTCAATTTTTCAAAAATTGTTAATTCTAATTTTTAAAAAAATTTACAATTTATGATAAATTTTGAAAAATAAATTATGAAATAAATTATAATATGTTTAAAAGCTCTGCAAATTTTCATTTAGTTTAAGCATATACAATCTTTTCTTGCACTCAAAATTTACTTGAAAAAAATAGAGCAATCTTTAATACTAAAAATGTTCCGATCTTGAATTTTTTAATTCTCATTTTTTTATTCAAGATAAAAAATTTTATTGAAAAAGTAATTAAATTTTATTATAGAAATATTATGAAAATTAAATCTGAAAATAAAAACTTTTCAATTTTGGTGGTTTTCTGAAATATTAATGCAGGTAACAATGGAAATATAATCTTACCATCGAAGTCAAGAGTTCCTGAACCATCAGCATCAATTTCTTCAATCATCTGATCAAGTTCCTCAGGTGAGAGCTTGTCATCCAGTTCGTGAAGAATATCGCGGAACACGTCTGTGGTTATATAACCATTTCCTTCTTTGTCGTATAAACGAAAGGCTTCTCTCAATTCCTGCTGCATTGCTTCCGTATCTTCTTCAACCAGAAATCTGGCTGCCAATGTACAAAATTCTTCAAACTCCAATTCACCAGAGCCTGAAGAATATTTAGCAAGTTACACCAGTGTACCCAATTAGTGCTCCTTACTCAACAGCGCATGCGTCGCATTCGGAATTTGATTGGTTGCAATTTGCGCGCAATTTAAAATGCTAAAAATATTATTTTTATTGTTTATTATAAATAATGAATTTTAACTTATTGAAATGTGCATTAGATCGAAATTCATCAACCTTGATAAAAATAAAAATTAATCACATGCATATTCTATAAATAAAAAATATGCTTTGGTACTCACTTGAATATACATTTTATTAATTTTTATTTTTTTTAATTAATTAATTTCGATCTAATGAATATTGTTATAAGTTGAAATGCCATTATTTGTAATAGACGATAAAAATAATATTTGTAGTATTTTATAATAAACTGCGCGCAAATAGCCACCATTCAGATTCCAGGTGGCAGGTGTCACGCATGGGTAGTAGAGTAAGGAGTACGAATTGGAAACATTGCGTTACACTAGGATGAGGGCCATTATGGAGTGTATAATACAGAGTGTCTTTCACTCGTGATCTACTATTTACATATTAAAAATAGATGTTTTAAAATCAAGAATAAGAAAATGATTATCGGGAATAGTTAATTCAAAAATGCGAATGAGTGAATAAAGGTATAAATAAATCGCGATAGGGATAAATGTTTGGGATTTAAATAATCTGGAATATACAAACAAATTGACATTGATTCATTAACGAGAATAAAATTTTGAACTAATAAAAATCAACAGATGGCACAAATTATAACAATTAAAAGAGTAGAATAAAGTTGCAGATGGAAAAGATGTTATAGAATATATATGAATGTATTTAAAGTGACTAATAATAAGAAAATTACAAAGAGAAGCACCGATTCAATAAAATACGCTCGAAGCTCTTAGTAGCGACGCTCTTGTTAGCGGTTCTGTAGAATTGGCGGTAGTATATATACTTGGTAAGGGGTTCCGTGGGACGGGAAGGGTGACGTCTCGAACTCAGCAGTGCTGCAACAACAAGGTGGGCAGTACCCTAAGCGCATGCACATCCTCGTGGAACCCGCGTGGGGAACACAGGTACATACGTCCCTGACTTTCTCATCCTTCCAACACGCTCGTGTTAGCGGCCGACCAATCGAGCTGGCCGCTAATAAGAGCTTCAAGTGTATTGTTATTTCTTAAATCTTAGAGATCTTTGTCGCGTGCGGTAATTACCCTTGTCAATCAAGAATTGCCATATTAACGCTATCCTTCCTTTCCCTCATCGTTATTTTCCGATGGGCCCTCTCAGTGATGACTCGTAAGATGGCCAAAGATATTAGTTTTCTCGTTAAAACTCATTCTAAAGGCTTCGTCGGTTTTTAACAGTTGAAATTATTCAGGGGGGAAAAATGAAAAAATCGAATTTTTCTGTATTGCTTAAAAATCTACCCATAAATGTGGAGAATACAGTCTCAAAGTTACAGCATCAAATTGGACCTTAAAATATAATTACTCGCGATTTTACGAGGGAGGGGTGCTCCCCTACTTCGCTCCCTCCTAAAGTAGGAAAATTTTTTTCTCGCAAGTCATTGGGCAACATGGATACGTAAATGTTTGTTAGTGTGGATGAATTTCTAGATTAGTAAAAATGGTGGGGCGGAACTTCCGCTCATAGAATCGCAAGACAGCTGTTCGCAAAATCGCGAGCTCGTAAAATCGGAACTCGTAAAATCGCGAAACGAGTTTGAATCATGAAAATTATCCTACCATCCTCGTCGACTTCAGCAATGATTTCTGCTAGGGTGGACTCACTTAATTCGTAACCCAGCATAGTTAAAATAGTTCCTACCATATCCGTGCCGATACATCCTTTCTTCTCGTGGTCAAAAGCGTCAAATGCCTTTTTAAGTACTATATATTAAAAAACAAATAAATTGGTGATTATTAAATAAGAAAAACTTGCGACTAATAATTTGAACTAATATTTGTTATTATCTATAAGGAAAAGTAATTTTCTGGAAAAGAAGGACGCAGAAAAAATTGTCTAATACATTGCAAAGTAGTCAAAAATATTCTGAAAATTCTTTGTCTGGTACGATAATTAATTGGTTTATTTTTGTAGTAATAATATGTTAGGGGAGACTGGGGTAAATCGTGACATTTTGAGTTTAAGTATTTTTCTTGAGTACACTATTATAAATAAAACTAGCTGTGAAGTTGTATCAACTTTTGTGCTCATTCAATGAGCACTTTGCTTCCTGTAAGCAAATATGATTTGCTTCCTCATAGAGGAAGCATTAAGTATTCTTTACATTATCATTAAATTTTGATTATTTGAGTAGTTATATTCAAAAAATTCATTTTCGAAAATTACAATAAAGCACAACTTTCTTATTTTTCAATGAAATGCATTAATCTTATATAGGTCAATCGATTCGTCTCGACGCAAGGAACCTTTATTTTACTTACGTCAGCTTTGAATTTTGAATATTTGAGAAGTTATAGTTGAAAAACTAATTTTTTAAAATTAAATAGAACCATAACTTTGTTATTTTTCAATGAAATGAAATAATATTATAGACCAATCGATTCGTCTCGACATAAAGAATATTTATTTTCCTTACGTCAACTTAAAATTTTGATTATTTGAAAAGTTATAGTTAAAAATTAATTTTTGAAAATACAATTAACCATAGCATCCTTATTTCTTAATGAAATGCATTAATGACGTAGGTCAATCGATTCGTCTTGATAAAAGGAATCTACGTTTTCCTTACATCAGCTTTAAATTTTGAATATTTCAGAAGTTATAGTGAAAAAATGAATTTTAAGAAAATTATAAAAGTACATAAAGCTTGTAAAATTAAATATTTTGTTAAACCTTTGTAAGAAATTCAACTAGGTATATAGTGGAATAACCATTCAAAATTTCATCAATTTATCTCTACGCGCTTTCAAGAAATTGCTGGATCGTGACATACATCCGTACACATGTTACGTACCAGCCCTAAGAAAATATTCATTTTTTTTTATTTTATTATAAATTTTTTTTTATATATATTGCCCCCTAGCAAGATGGACTCAATAAATTTCGCAAGAGACTTTAATAAATGAATTTAATACATTAAGAATATTTTCTGAGGTCACTGGTAACGGTAACCCGAGCTGCTAATGCAATATCTCGATAAAGAATAAGCCTCGAAGCATAAACTGAATTTTCAGACATAAAAAAATAGAAATTAAAAATTATAATTTACATATTATAACTCCTTTTTATAAACGACTCCGAAAGCTAGCGTAATAAATTAGGATATTGAAAATAAATGAAAGAAAGAAATGAATGAAAGTTACGAATACTAGAGACGGACACTCGTTTCAAGCAATAAGGCATAGACATATAATGGCCGCTCGGAGGTGCGTTATCGGATACTCCACTTCTCACACTCGACCTTCCTATATCAAATTCGTCCTTCCGCATTTCTCTCCTTAAGACTCTGAGCTATTAAAAATTAAACTCAGCTGTGGAGATAATACAATAATGAAAAATAATATTCTATTTAATATACACTCATTTCAAACTGAGTTGAAAAATAGAATTAAAAATAATTCTGAAAATTTAATGCAAACGTATATTGCAAAATGTCCCTCTAACTGGCACTCAATTACAATTCAGCAAATTCTTGTTCGCCTGCGCAACGAACGAAAAGAATTCATTTCTAAATACGATTCGGAAGCAACCAATCGAGGGTTCATTGCCTTAGATACATTTGTCAACGAAAAATTCGTATTCTGCAGAATTGTCAAACTTGCAATATACGTACAAAAGTTCTTTCACCTCAATTACCCTGATTTACAAATCACACTAAATCCTCCTGACTCCTCAGAAATTTCCCACCAAATC
>CAJFCO010000355.1:0-10777 GCA_904066015.1 Synergus gifuensis
AGTATTTTAAAACTCTTTGAAACTCAAATAAAACTTTTCGTCTCCTAATAGTTATAGCAATTCCAAGATAGGATGTACCATATACAACAAATTATTAATTCAACGAATTATACGAATATAATTAATTAATTAAATTATAAAATAAATAAGTATATAAATTAATATTTTCACTAAACCTAGACACTTCATCAACTCTTCAATAATGTCGTATATAATTCTAAGTTTTAAGTATTTTTCTTGAAATACTAGAACAATTATCAAAATATTTTTTCGTCATGACACTTTTAAAATTCCGAAGTGGCTACATCTCGAGACATTTCTGGTAATTGTAGCTCTCGAAGTAAAATAAGTGTTTAATGACAGGTTTAATAATTGTAAAGATATAAAATGAATTCAAAAAATATTTTTTAAAATTTTAAGTATTTTTTAAAGCATTTTTGGAATTTGCAGAAGATTTAATTTAAAAGATTTAAGGGATTTTAAAATATTTTGTAGAAACCATTACATTTCAAGAGATCAGATTTTAAAGAATTAAATAGAGATTTTTTATATTTTGAAATTACTTTAAAATCTTAAATATCTGCTAATTATTCTTTAATTCATTAAAATCTTTTTAAATCGTTTTAAATTCCTTAAAATGTCTTGAATTCCTTGAAAATGTCTTGATATCTTTAAAATTTTGTAAAATCTTTTTAAAATTCTTCAAATTTTTGTAATGCTTTTTAAATTTTTTTAAATTCTTTAATATCTGTTAAAATCTCTTGACACAATTAATAAAAGTGAATTGCTTGAAAATTTTAAAACTCTTTTAACTCTTTAAATTCTTTAAGATGTCTTGACATCTTTCAAATCTTGTGATATCTTATTATATATTTTGGAATTACTTCAAAAGCTTGAAATTCTTCTAATTATTTTTAAATTCATTAAATTTATTGGAAATCTCTTGAAATTTTTTTAATCCTTTTTAAAATTCTTCAGTTTTTTGTAATTCTTTTCAAATTCTTAAACATTTTTTAATATTGTTTAAAATTGCTTGAAAATCTTGAAACTCTTCTGAATTTTTTGGAAGATCCTTTAAAATTTCTTAAAATGGGTTAACAGCTCCGATCTCGGTTCCAAAGGACAGGTGGTAAATACAAATCCTAACAATATAGGTAAAAATAGAGATTATAAGCAAAAAAGAGATTCTGTCTTCAGAATTTCAGATTACGGTATTGCTAGAATCTCTTTTCGATATAGTCGCAATCTTTTCTTTTACGATAGGATTATTTTAATGTCTCAAGAATCTTAAGAATTTGATATATTTTATTTAAAATTGAAAATTATTACAATCTCTCAGCAGATGCATCATCTTTACCTTTAAACACTTATTAATGCAACCGGAATACTATAAACGTATCTAAAATTTGTATAAAGTATCGTTCAGTAACATATTACTTTATAAAAATTATAGTTAATTAAACAGTTACTTTGCATTTTATCATCGTTACAGTTAAACACTGCATGTCATCGACTAAAAATTTGAACTATATTTTAATGTCTTATTTAAAAAAAAAAGCAAATAAAATTGTTGAACTACTATAAAACTACTTCGGTGTACGTCATTTATCTTAGTATTTAAGAGTATTTCAAAGATTCTTTTCTCACTTAGTTATTACCCTTTTTTCACTCAAAATTCACATTTCCAAAAAAATTTTTTTTCTTTGGGAAAACTTAATTTTGGGAAAATTAATTTTGTTGATAGTACCTGCAAAAATTATAAAGAGTTCATTAATTTTTTTTATGAAGATTTGAAAAACTGTTGAGAGAGGAAGTCACTGGAAAACGGACATGGCTGATAGGAATAAAAGATTTGTCCTTCTTAGTGCTAGACAAAAAAGGAGGAGATTGTCTACAATTCGTAATGTCGGACATAATAATTCCATTGAACCGAGTTCTGATTCCGAAGAGAGATCTGAAGTGAACGATGAGCCATCATTTGAACATGAGAACAATTCACAGCACTGTGAAGAGGATCAAAGCTCTTATGAAGATCGAGCAACTGTCAGTTCTGGACGGGACAGTGACAGAGAAATTTACGATGTTAATGTTGAAATTCCAATGTCAGAAGTAGATCAGGGAAGTGACACGGGTACTTCGGAGGAAGAAAATGCTGACTTTGATAATGTTTTTCAGGATGTACGAGATGTGAGCAAAGCATTGTTGAAAAATGTATTTTTGGCAGCAGGTCTTAAACACAACCAAGGAAATCTTTTATTGAAAACCCTAAGAGAGTATCCCTTCAATTTAAATTACTTGCCGAAGGACACAAGAACATTATTGAAAACTCCCACAGTCGTAGTCACCACAATTATTCAACGAGTCGCTGGAGGAGAATACCTTCATCTTGGCTTTAAGAGTAACCTCTTTAAAAAGTTAGAAAGTCTTCCTGAAAATGTGTTGCCTGACCGATTAGAAATTGATTTAAGTACAGATGGAGGAAAACTTAACAAAGGCTCGGACCAATTTTGGCCTCATCAGTTCAGAGTTTTTAATATATCGGACAAAAGACCAATGATTGCTGGCATATTTAAAGGGAGGCACAAACCTTCAAATGCGTTTGAATTTTATGAGCAGCTTATTCAGGAAATTATAGAGATTCAAAATGAAGGTGGAATTTTAGTGAGAAATCAGAGAATTCCATTATTCTTTCGATGCTTTGTCGCCGATGCACCTGCTAGAGCTTTCGTCTTGAACCACAATGGCCATAATTCAACCAACCCGTGTTCGAAATGTAAAATTTCAGGTTTTCGACTTGATGGAAGAATGGTTTTTCCAGGTGTCAGACACCCACCAAGAACGGATGAGGAATATAGCAATATCGTAGATGACGAGCATCAGAAAGGTAGAAGTCCACTATCTCAATTATTGGGATTAGTTAGCCGTATACCATTTGAAATTATGCACTCCGTGTGGCTTGGAAATGTAAAAAAAGTACTTGAAGCACACGTGGATGGTAAATTTGGATTCCAAAGAATGAATGCAAGGAAAGTAAACATTCTTGATTCGCGAATGTTAAGCCTCAGAGATTATTGTCCATCAGAATTTAATCGTCGCAGAGCAAATGAGATAAGCATGTATTGTCATTTCAAAGCCACTGAATTTCGACAATTTTGTTGCTATACATCTCCAGGTGTACTGAAAAATGTATTTTTTGAGGAATATTATGATCACTTTATGATACTCCATTCAGTAATGCGCCTTCTTCTGTCAGAGAACACACCTCCACAAATGTACCCATATTGTCAAGAGGCTTTGGAATCGTACGTAACCTTGTGTGAGCAACTCTATGGACAACAATTTATATCCTACAATGTACATTCTCTTTTACATATTGTAAGTGATGCAGAAACTCTAGGGAATTTGGATTCGTGCAGTGCATTTGCTTACGAAAATAACATGCCCGAATTTCCCAAACGTGTTCGAAAGCCGAATCAGTCACTCCAACAATATTACAAAAGGATGAAAGAATGCTCTGAATTGAATTTTGCACATTTGGATAATAATGTTATTCATTTATCACAATCTCATGCTGAAGGACCGTTACCAGAAGAGATTCCTGCCCATCTTTGCCAACAATTCCATAAATTGAAAGTGGGTAACGTCATGCTCTCAACTGCTTTGCGCGACAGTTGTTGTATTCTTAAAACATCAAAAGTTTGTATAATTAAAAATATTTTTCGAATGGAGGAAGATGTTTTTTATTGTTATTCAAGAGTTTCGGACTATGACCCCATTGTATGATGCTGGAGTTACATCTGCTGATGTAGGCGTATATCACTGCTCAAACTTGAGACATAAACTTCAAACAATCAATTTAAAGGACATCAAGAATAAAAGTTACAGGATGCCAAAATGGAGCGATGTGGAAGGAGAAGAAGAAGTTGTAGTAGCGAATGAATGGATTTTTGTTACTTTTTTAACACCATTTGTGCTGCCTGGAAATGTAGCATAAATATATCGTACTATCCTTTTATCTGCTACAATACCCTATGTAAGTTCAGTACAATTTTACAATGCAATAGATACTTATAATTTTAAATAATGTTATTGTTCATTATTATTAAAATTAATTGTTAATCTAATATTGAATATGTTGTTAAAATTTTTAATGGGGTCTATTAAACAATCTTATAATTTTAAATTATGTTTCTTCATTTTAAATTGTACAATGGTTGATTGCTAAAAACTTTTATATATAAAAAAACTAATAAACTATAAATAATAATATAAACTACATAGTTTTTTTTATTTCATATTATAACTACATAGGGTGCTCGAAAAGTTATGTTATTTAAACATAATGTTTAGTATTTTAGTATCTCTATTTTAAAAACTCTAAATAGTAAGTCTAGAAGACAAAACTTTCCAAGCACCCTGTTTAGTTGTAAGTCACATCCTAATTTAACATTTTTAGAACCATGGATAAACCCAAGAAGAATTTAAGTAAAGTACAAAGGATTATTCGCCAGACTAGTAGTGGAAGGACGGTCAAAACTCCGAAGGCTTTCCTTACTACTTCTTCCAGCGATGAGGCTCCTCGAAAAAAAAGTAAACTATCGCCTGGAATATCGATAAAGAACAAACTTCAAGATCTTAAGGGTACTCTAAACGAAATAAAGGCTAAACAAATGCCGATCGAAAATTTGACAACGAAATGCTCAAAAAAATCCAAGTTAAACTCGACACCTACATCAAAAGTAGCATCCAACTCGAAAGCTACGCCTTCTTCCGCTACAAATCTCAGTCCAAATTTTATTTGGTAAGTCAATATATTGTGTAATGTCTTCTTTTTTAAACAATAGAATTTTTAAAACACTCATTTGATTAATTCGAACAAAATAGCTGAATCACATTTGCTTATATAATATTTAACACACTGTTTATTTTCTGCTTTAAGGACTGAAGTTCCCAGCTCAAAAACATCCAAGTTAAACTCGACACCTACATCAGAAGTAGCATCCAGCTCGAAAGCTACGCCTTCTTCCGCTACAAATCTCAGTCCAAATTTTATTTTGTAAGTCAATATATTCTGTAATGTCTTCTTTTTTAAACAATAGAATTTTTAAAACACTCATTTGATTAATTCGAACAAAATAGCTGAATCACATTTGCTTATATAATATTTAACACACTGTTTATTTTCTGCTTTAAGGACTGAAGTTCCCGGTCCAAGCGTTTTACAAAATATGGAAAGAACGATTCACAATTTAGAATTTATGGAAGAGGGTTCATTTCCATTAGCCCAAATGGAAAATGATTTTGTAACAAACTGCGATTTCGAGTTTCAAAATATGATTACAAAGGAGCACGTGGAGAAAAAAGATTCCACAGATTTTCAAAAAGAAGTTCAAAATAAGTTAATGTAAGTAAAAATATCGACAGGTTGTTCTGCTTAAGTATAGTTTATTTTATTTACTAGAAAATTCACTTTACAGGAATTTAAACACTCCAGTAGAACAGCTGGATTTAAAATTGGAAAATATGAGTAAAAATATTGAAAATATTCATAAACTCTTGTTGCAAAAATCTGGTGGACGGGAAAAAAGACAAAATTTATATAAGATTCCGGAAGGGTTCCCAATTAGCACGTTGGATCAATTTAAAGAATTAGAAGAAAACGAAGATAAACTAACGTTACTTGTAAGTTTATTTTATTATTTGGATTATTTTCAATATTTTAATTATATTATTACAAAATTATTTTTTATATTTAATTTTAGTACGACTACATTCAACACCTGGGAGGCTCGAAAATCCGCGAGTTCCTCAGTTGTGCATTAAAGGTTGTCATGACTGATCAATTAGTCTGTCAATTTAATTGGTATAAGGTTAATAACGCAGAGGAGTTTGGAAATTCTGTTGTATGCAATATAATATACGGTAAGTTGAATATTGCTTGGAAATCAGATTGTTTAATGTTATTTAGTGGTTATTACTTATTTTTTGTATTTATTATTGTGTATTTAGAAACAGCACACCAGTGCCCTCTTTTTCCTGGGCCATTCAACGTGACAGAATTTAAAGCCGAAATGCAGGAGGTTCTTCGAGCTACCAAACAAAGATACAGAAAATCGAACAGGCCTTCAACCTTAGAGGTTGAAGAGGTTGATGATGAAGAGACAGACGAAGAGACAGACGAAGAGGAGACGAATGAAAGAGTAGACGATGTGGGAGATGATGGAGACGCTGAAGAAGACACTGATAGTTAGTTTGTGTGTTGCAATTTTTTAAAGCTTTTAGCAATCAGTTTATATTTATATCGTAATCATTTTAAGAGCTTGTGATATAGTTATTAAAAGAGTTTTACTGTTACATTATTCTCAGAATAATTAATATTTTTTGGTCTTAAACTAAGCTATATTTTCCTCCATTTCGAACAGACGAAAATAAATGGCCTAATTTTTTAGTTTTAATCTTTGTGATCCTAAATATAAGTATTTAAATGCGTTTAATTTAGTGTTTGCAGTCTACAACCGCAAAACAAACACTACAATGATCATACATATAAGTATTTGGTTTTTTGGTTTTAATCTATGTGATCTTAAATATAAGTATTTAAATGCGTTTAATTTAGTGTTTGCAGTCTATAACCCCAAAACAAACACTAGAATGATCATACATATAAGTATTTAGTTTTTTGGTTTCAATCTATGTGGTTTTAAATATAAGTATTTAAATGCGTTTAATTTAGTGTTTGTTATAGTCTATAACCGCAAAAAAAACACTTTAATGATCTTATATATAAGTATTTAGATGTCTAACTTTTAATTTACTATTTGCAAGTATATAATCCTAGCGAAAGCTTCGGATTGAAATTTATTCCAAAACAATCAGATTCATTCCGGAATCTGAACCAAACAGTTTCATTCTGATCTAATACAAAGGAAAGTTTTTAATCCGTTCAATCCGAAACTTTAATCAGAATAATTAATCTGAATGAATCCGATCAATCTCAGGACTTTCCATCAGAATGAATCCGAATTAATCTGGTTTATCATTCGGATTAAAAACTTCTTTTAGATTAGATCGAAAGAAAACTATTTGGTTCGGATACAAATTCCGAATGATTCGGAAAATTTCGGATTGATTCGCAATGTCGAATTTCAATCCGAAGCTTTTATAGAGAAAACCGCTACTTTGCATTAAGTTAATAAACTTTTGTCTACTGTAATAAATATAAATATATGTTGTAATAAATTACTTGCTCTTTATTTTTGTCTTTATTTGAAACTTTAATTTATAAACTTTAAAATCTATATAAAAAAGTACACGCACCATGCCCGCACGTCGTGCGACCTGGTGCTCGACCCGCACGATGTGCGACGCACCTGTCACGCATATGCGGACGCAGTTGCGTCGTCCCCTGCGCGCACGTCGTGAGACCAAAGTCGCACGCGTGCGACGTACGTGCGTCGCACAGTGCGCTCATTTTGTTATCTGGGTGAGCTCCCTGACAATCAGCTGACCAACAAACAACAATCCTCACTGGAAAACAAAAATTAATAGTAAAACACTCACACTGCTGTACTTTATTTGTTTCATATTTAACTCTGAGCCATAGGGGCTCAGAGTCACACACACACACTCGCAATCACATCTCGAACATTCACAATCATCCTTCAAATGTCACTTTTTTAAGGTCACTTTTTCAAATGTCACTTTTTAAAGGTCACTTTTTCAAATGTCACTTTTTCAAATGTCACTTTTTCAAATGTCACTTTTTGTAATTAATTAAAGATTTTTACAAAATCCCGTCTCACGGTCCGATTCGCGATTTAAATGATTTTTACGCGCCAATTCTCGGAGTTTAAAATTTATTAAGACAGCTTCTGAATTTGTTTCAAAATGAATTGAAAATTCTTTAGAAATTTACAAAAATTGTATCGAATTTTAATTTTAAAATTGGGATTCCTAACCCTTCACGAGTTGTGTGGAATCCCACTTCTGACACCAAAAAGTTTTCCTGTAACGAATCTGAAATAATTCCGGCGCGAAAATTTAAAAGGAGGAAAAAATGAAATTTTAATCGAATTAAAATTTACTCTCGGTTGAGATTCCGCTGGGTTCTTTAGATTCCACTTAAGGATTGAAGAATCCTTTCGTTAGGGTCCACTAGAAATTTGAATAGTAACCATCGATGTCCAATTATGAGAGAAAAATAGATTATTAGTTAAAAACTGAAAACGGATTTAAGAAATATTAAAATAAATGAAACTCGAATTTAATAGAAAATTAACCCAATTTATTACTATTTCTGTAAATCTCAAATGATCTTGATTATAATTATAAAGGTTCAAACAGTTAAAATCTTTTAACGAAAATGATTCGAATTCAAATTTTTCTAAGTCCAACGTGTGACAGAAATTCAAATGCGGAGCGACAAAGATCAAGAGTCGAAAGCGGATCGAAATCTGATCAATCTTCTGAGTCGATCTGAGCACCAGAGGTCCTTGCGCATCGCAGGGGATTTCTCGCGCAGCCCTACTCTAATTTTTTAATGTCTCATTACCCAATTAAAACTCACCCTTGATCTCTAAGTACCACCCCAAATGACCTAAGCTCGTTTTCTTAGAACTGCTTTACGACTTTCTTGACTGGCGCCAAAGGTTTCTCGCGACATATCACAGGCGACAAACTGCCCTGATATCTACTCGGGTTTCCTAAATATTCTGCCAATCTGTTATAATTTATGGTTTCCTTATAAACTATAGTTCTCTCTTAACGCTATAAAAAAGTCCTATAAATTAAAATTATTATATATAATACGAAATAAACTTTTCTTAAATAAAAAAAAAGTTTATCTGATTCCTGTGTTATTTCTTGAATTACCTTTTTTCAATTCTTTCTAATTGTAAACCATTTTTTCTGGGCGGGGGGCTCCGCCTCACAAACCCCCGTTCTCGCCCCCACACTCCCACACCGTCTTTTACTTCACCACATTTTGTTACGCACTTTTTAAAAAAAAATAGTATGAGCAACTCGTGCAGGGTCACCGATTGCCCACGAGTGCGGGGTTGGGCGCACGGGCGAAGCGAGTGCACACACCCGCACTCGTGGGCAATCGGTGACTTCCCGCACTCGTTGCTCAATATACTATTTTGAGTGTAGACAGCGCGCTTGCTTCCCCTTTTTGGTACTGCAGCTTCGCCACACAAACGGAGAGCGCATTTCAACGACACATTTGGGGAACCTGGTCGCCCAAAACTGACACTGCCGTAACCTCAAACCCATAGTGGCGCTGCGCTACGTTAAGTAGTGAAACAGCTCACCCAATATTTTCTCTGTGTATCTTAAAACAGGGATCGCTTACGTCCGATTATAAAAACCATAATTTTGTGTGGACGTCAAAATATACCGTTGCATGGCCACAGAAACGATGGCTAGATTTTTAATACAAATACCGACCGAAGTGCAATCTCCTTTTCGGAAAGAAATTTCCGAGCTCTTTTAAAATTCAGAATAGATGCAGGCGACTTACAATTAGTTCTTGAGAACCATTTATCATCCACAAGTTCAACAGCGACGTACATAAGCAAAACTGTGCAAAACGAGCTTATAGACATCTGTAAAGAAAAGATTCAGGAAACGATTTTACAGAACGTTAAAAAAGCTAAGTTTTTCACTATTCTGTTTGACGAGACTACATATATTTTTCATATCGAACAAATGAGTCTATCATTCAGATATTTTAATGATCGTGTCATTAAGGAAGATTTTTTTATGCTTTTGCGATGCTTATGAAATGCTTTAATGTGAAGAAAGAGACAGCTCAGACGGCAGAACAGAATTACGCTTAACAGGCATCGCATTAGTAAAAATCGTGGAAAATCTTTGTTTCCAATTTGATGTAGATTTATCTCTCTGTGTAGGGATAGGAACGGACAGCTGAGTATTCCTAGAAGAACTTGGTGGTAAAGCAATTAAAAGTATATGCGCGACACGGTGGGTTGAAGGACACGACGGTCATTTACAATTCCAGGGCGATAATCTGGTTAAAATTTGTAACGCATTAGACATAATATCAACTATAATCTAGTTTGATTATGACTAATAAGGGAGGGGAAATAGGAAAATTACCGAGTGGGAAGTAAAAAACAAAGGCGCAATTGAAATCATAAACAACTTATATTTAACTTACATTACGTGAGGGCAAAGCCGGCAAACAAACTATCTCCCAGAAGCACTTAACTAATCGGCCTGCAAGGCTCAAGAACAACTTAGAGTTTTAATAGAGAGAGAGAGAGTTCTCGTAGGACTGACTGCTCGGTCAGCTGTCTGAACGATAAGAGCGCGGGGTAGCCGACCGACGACTCGCAGCACCGCTGCTCGTCGGCGCGCCCCCGCCCCTTCGCCTACACGTAGACAATCCATGTAACAGCCATGTTACACCCCCCCACCCATATGGGAGTTTGGGTCCATGACCGAAACTTCCTCCAGCAACTCTAGTTCCATCTCAAATTCTGATTTTTCCTCCCTCTTTTCTGGGCCTCTCACATCCCATCTACTTTTCCTAATAGGTTTAACTTCTATTCCAATTAATTCTTGATACTCTACGTTAGATTTTTCCTATATCTATATGGCCTATCATTACAAAAACTATCGTGGAAAATATATAATTCCTTAGGTATTAATTTTCTACAAAATTGGCAATTTTTCGCCCCTATTCTAACTGTTGATTTCATAACTTCTTCTTTTCCTTTAGACTCCATCCTTAGTCCTTTTTATCCTCTTTCAG